>PVLA01004802.1:0-164847 GCA_004027455.1 Hydrochoerus hydrochaeris
ATTGCAAACTTGTCTTCAAGCTTTGATAGCCTATCCTTAGTTTCTTTTAAGGAGTTTTGCCAGCTTCCAATGGAGTTTTTAATTTCCTGGTAGTCTCTTTGAATCTGCTTCATATATTCTATATTTTCTTTATATTCTTTATCAAATGTTTCTCTCCTTTTTTGTGTTCATCCCTTCTTCCATCTGTGTCTTCCTGAGAGATGCTTAGCATTTCTTTTATTAATCTACTTATATCTTGCTTTACCTGATTTAATATTTCAATTTTGAGCTTGTCTACAGGTCCGGAAGATATCTCTTAATGTCCATTGAAGCCATGTCTGATGTTGCATGTTTGCTGCCCTCAGTCTCTTTTGTTTTTCCCTCTCCTGGATCAGTGTTCTCAGGGTTTGGGGTTGGGGTTTTTTTCTTGTTTCTCTCTCTTGTCATGGTTTTGGTTTCTTCCATACAGGTGTATAGTGGAGGCCCCAGCTCCTTTCCTTGTTGGTTATGGTTCTTCTGAAGCATGCTGGTGAGAGATTTCTGCCCTCTTCTGTTTGCTTTTGTCACTGAGGTGTAAGCAGGGGCTATGTATGCTGGTCCCTCCCACCAGGCCAGTCAAACTTCAGAGGCCTTCACCAGGTTAGTGTGTGCTAGGTGTAGGGAATTGGTTTGGGATGGCTTATTGGGTCCTGACCAGGGGCATGACCCAGGCCAAGCAAATCCCGCCAATCTGCTCTGGGGAGAGAGCAACCAACTGAAGTCACTATTGTTCCTGGTTCAGGCTCCTCCTGCCTGATTCCAATATGTCGTCCATTTGGTCACCCTCTTCCTTTGTGGGGGGGTCTTATTCCCAGCATTGACTGTGGATTAATGAAGGTCCCTTTGCCAACTCCATTCTCCATTGGGCTCACCAACCCCTGACTTCAGCATGGCTGTGGCTCCTGTGAGTGGTGGTGGAAACAAGTTTGGGTGGCTCTGCCAGCTGGAGAGAATTCAGGTGGCTTGGCAGGTTGCAGCAAAAGTGTCGTGTCCAGTAATTTTAGTTTCCAATTGTAGCCCCAAGACTGCATGTTTGATGAGTTTTTTTCATTTTAATTTCTTCCTGTTTCAAGAGGATCCATCTCCCTCTGTCTGGATTTCTCCAGGACATTTTGTTCTGGTATATGAGTTGTTTTTCCCAGAAGGCTTTGTATTTTGTTGCTCACTGATCAGCCATCTTTTAGCTCCTCTTCATATTTCATTTTAAAAATAGACATCCCAAAATGTGAGTGATATGTCACTGCATTTGTAGTGCAAATATCACCTTCTCATATACCCGTTGGTCCTTTGTATATCTTCTTGAAAGAAATCTCTAGTATCCTTAGACCAATTCTTAATCTGGTAAAGTTTGTTTTTGCTTTGGGTTGTATGAATTCTGTGTGTGAGTGTGTGTGTGTGTGTGTGTGCGCGCACGCTATGTATGTGTATTCTTATGAAATGTTCCTCTTGTTTTATAACAATATTCTGTCTTTAATTCTACTTTTTTTGAGACAGGATCTCACTATCTGTAGTTCAAGTTGACCTTGAACTCACTTTGTAGCCCATGCTGACCTCGAACTTGTGGATCTTCCTGTTTCCTGTGTTGGGATTGCAGGCATGTGTCACCATGGGTACATTTTAGAGTACCGTTTTTTTATTTTTTTATGATTCAGGTTGTTATATTTTTCCTATTCTTGTTTTTGAATTTGTCCACTAATTTAATATTTTCAGTGTTTTTTATTCTTCTGTATTGATACAAATTATCTGAAGAACTATAGATAGCATTTCTTCCACTAGATATTTGCTAATAATAATTCTCAATTTTTGTATTAAAATGTCTTTATTTTTCCTTCAGTTTTTAATGAATGTTTTCTCTGGAAAGAGAATTCTAGGGTAATATGATATTTTGGTCTTGTTTTGTTTTATGTCTGTGATTTGGTGTGAATTACTTCTTACACGTATTCAGTAGTCAGTCTTACTTTTGTTTTCTTTAGCATCAATTACCTTATTTTTCTATCATTAATTCATAGATATTTTCCTATGATGTTTGCTTGTCATGGTCAAAGCCGCATGTTTGAGTCTGAATTATGCTGTCTTCTTGTAAGGAGTGTTGAGATTTTACTATTAGATAGTTAATTTCTTTTGAATAGATTTGTTTCAGGCTTTATCATGGCCTAAAAGTTGGAGATATGAGTCAGAATCCTAAATTATGGTTTTTCTGAAGTCACAGTTGTATATCCTATATATTATGCTGGAAGTTTTTAAAAAAACTGTGTATGTTTATAAAACAATGAGTACATTTATTGGGGGGCTTTTGTAAACATACATATTAGGTCTTAATCCCTTTTACTTCCTCTTCTCTCCCTTTACTCTTACCCCTTCCACAGATTTTCCTCCCACCTCCACATAGACCAACATTCTGTTTTTTATTACCTATGTTTTATTTTGCGCTTTACAATTTTAGCCTTTGGGTCTTTCCTTTTGGAATTCTCAAAAATATCATTGCATAAATATCATAGGTATTTGATATTGAAGCTTGTGTGTGTCTGATTCATTTTATTTAACATTATAGACATTTTATTTAACATTTTCCCATGAATGGCTCAAATGTATTCTTCTTTATGGCCGAGTAGTACTCCACTGTGTGTGTGTATGTGTGTATATATATATATATATATCACATTTTTCTTATTCATTCAACAGTTGATGGGCATATAGGCCTTTTTCAGGATTTAGCTAGTGATTAGCATTGCTATCAATACAGTTGTGTGTGCACCACTTTAATGTGCTTACACTTTTCACATCTGGAGAACTCTAATAGCTCCAGCACTGTGCAGTCTCCTCAGTCTCTGTTTACTTCACAGTGCCCAGTTACTTTCTTCTGCCAGCCTTCTGGAATGTTTCCTTGTATTTCCTGAGGTTCAAATTTGGCTAAAACTCAATGAGAGGTTTTTTACAGATGTTTGGAGCTCCTTTTGTGTAATGCTCAGCTCTTGAGGGACCCTGATCTGCAAAGTCCACACAGTAAAGAATCTCAAATTCCTTCTCTTCTAAAAAAATTATGCATTTTTATTGCAAATTTTTCAACTATACCTTACAGAATAGCTTCATTGCCCTAATAATTCTCTTCTATTGTCCATTTGTAATTAATTCTGTTCACCCTTATGCAGCCCCTGCAACCACTCCTCTGTTCTCTACTCATAAGTTTTGCCTTTCTTGAATGATGAATATAGAAAAACATACACAGACTTTTGGATCTCCTTTTCCTTTGCAAAATGAGTTTAAGATTTATCTATTTCATTGCATGAATCAATAGTTTAATTATTATTATTATTACATTGTGTGGATGCACCACAGATTGTTTGCTTATCTAATAGATTTTGTGGTTGCTTCCCATTTTATGTAATTATGTATAAAATTGCTATATACATTAAAGTTTAGGTTTTTTCATGAATATGTTTTTAACTCACTTGAGTACATACACAGCAATGACATATTTGGTAATATGTAAATATATGTTAAATCTTATAACAATCAACCAACATCTCTGGAAATTAGAGAAATGCAAATTAAAATAATGCTACGATTCCATCTTATACCAGAAAGAATGGCAATCATTAAGAAGTCAATGTATAGTAAATGCTGGTGATGCTATGGTGAAAAAAGAATCCTCCTACACTGTTGATGGGGATGTGAGCTAGTACTACCATTATGAAAATCAGTATGGAGCTTTCTCAGAGAACCAAAATTAGAAATTCCATATGGCTCAGCTATTTCACTTCTAGGTATCATCCTCAAAGAGTTAAAGACATCATACTATAGTGATACATACATACCAATGTTTACAAAAGCACAATTCATAATAGCTAAATTCTAGAAGCTGCCTATATACCCACCAACAAACAGATAGATAAAGAAAATGTGGTATTCATACATAACGGAATACTGTTAAACTATGAAGAAAGACAAATTTGAGACACTTGTAAGATAGTGGGTGCCCCTGGAAAATATAATGTGTAGTGAAATCAGATACACAAGCTTAAATACCAGGCAGACTCTCATTTGAGTAAGACAAAGAACAAAGAAAGAGCCCAATAAAGGATAGCTAAAAGGAGGCAAGGGATAGATGTCTTGTAATCAGAAGGAGTGTGGGAGACCCAGGGTGAAGGGAGAAGGGGCAGAGAAGGGAAAGTAAGTAGAATAAAGATGTGTCATGTGCAGGAACCTAATAACATTAGTGAATGTAAATATTTTACATCATAAACACGAGGTAAAATTAATGTTATCAGTAAGAACAGAAATAGGGGGAAAGATCTAGAGGAGGAGGGAGGGAGATGGGAGAAGGAAAGGGGATTAAAAACTGCAGCTGTGGTGGTACATGCACTCATTCCCCAAGACAATTGTAAATTGCCTGTATTGCAGATACGTACTAATAAAAATTTTTTACAAAAAGGAAGCTAAGAAACTCAGGACTGAAGTCAGTTACTACCTTTGGCAGGAACAGAAAGTGGTTAAATTATTAGCATTGATGAGACCTGAGACTGGGCAAATGATTGTGAATTTGAAAATAGAAGGCAAGAACTAGTCAACATGGAGCCCAAACTCACAGCCTTGGGTTGAAGAGTCCTATGCTCTATCCACGGAAATAACCAGGTAACTAGTCTGTGTCTGTTTCCCAGATCTTTTCAAAGCACTGTCTATAATTTTGTCCAAATGTTGTACTGTGCCTGAGACATTTCCATTTAAAAAAGAAACAACCCAATTATTACATCTTTTTATTTTATGGAAAAAATAAAACAAAATTTCATAACAAAATAATAGGAGATAATAATAGTTAAAACATTGCATACTGTTGTCTTCAAAGTAGTTACTCAGAGTACAAGATATGGGCATCAAAAATTCTCCAAAGTATATTAGCACAAGCTTTTATTTTCAATGAACTAAGAGAAATAATAACTGCCTTGTATTACTAGTACAACTATCTTGTGTTAGTTACACTAATAGTAGTGTAACTATCTTGTATTTTTCCTTTTATTTAAAAAGGAAAGCAATATAAATTTTTTGTTCCTCACCAGTAATATACAATAGCTCTTGTTCTCTACATTCTTAGCAGAATTTGGTAGTGTAATTTTTTTTGTTTTTTAAGATAAGTTACTGTTTTAATGTGAAGTCTCCATATCTTTCATATGTTGGTTTGCAATGAATGCATATTGAACGAACTTAACTTGTCACGTGTAGAAGCCATACTCTCAAACTGAAGCGTATACTCATTTAAAGTCCAGATAGATTATTTAATGCATTTAACTATAAAATTGATATATTTCAAGCCTCAAAAAATTTTAAAATACTAAAATAATTCAAAATTAAATGAACAATTAGTAATAAAATAATTGTAAAAGTTCCAAATGTTACAAAATTGAACAATACACCTCTAAGTAATCCACATGTCAAAAATAATTCTAGTGACCATTAGAAAACATTTTAGCCAAATAATCACAGAACTATGAGACACATACATTTTGTAGAATATAGCCAAGTCTATGCTTAGAGAGTAACTTACTAGTTAACTGCTTATATTAAAATGGAATAATGACAAGAAAACCCACTTTTTAGGCCCCCTTCTGTGCTTCTCAGACGGACGGTATCTTTCAGTAAATTCTTCCTACTCTTTAAAAATGAATTAATTAAATTAAATGGAATAATGTCTAAAAATAATGGTCTAACAGAGAACTTAAAAGGAATAAAACAGAAATACATAAACAATGAAAGTAAATGAGAGCAAGTAAAATAAAAATTAGAACAGAAAATGAAAAATAGGAACATTTAAGGGTGCTAAAGTTTTGTTATTTGTAAAGACTAATGAGGTTAAACAAGTAAAAGAGAAAATTGAAATTATCCAAATTAGAAAGAAAATAAATATGCACCAACATAAATCAAAACAAGAACAGAAGAGAATAAAATTATAAGCAACAGACTGGAAGGAAATATTTGTAAATCACAAATATGATTGAGGAATGTATTCAGAATATATAAAGAACAAAAATAGCAGTAAGAGAACAAACAGCCCAAAAAATAGGGAACAGAGTATATTTTTACATTTCTAATTATAATATAATTACACAAATACTGAAAGCCTTCATTACTAAAAATCCATACATACAGAACACACACAAGCTTACCCCATTAAAACTTACCCCAAACCTATCTACTTGTGATTCTGTTTTTGTACAAGCCCTGATCCTCTGAAGAACATGTTTAGAAAATCAAGGCATTTATTCTTCCACATGACATCTATTTGAAGATCACTTCTGTATCTTTTCCCAAGCTTCATCCCTCCAGGATCAACTCTTCTGTAGTTTTTTTTAGATCATTTTTCAGCAGGCTTTCAACTTTATTATAGTTATTGTATTTTACAGCATTTTGTTGGTGTTCTTCTCCAAGGAAGATAGGAATCAATGGCTAACTGTAAAAATACTGGTAATGCTTCAGTTTGAATGCTATTTTTTCTGATTTACCTTAAGAAAAATATTAGACTGGCTCAAGAAAATATTGCTTTGCTCCTTTCAATTATAACTCGTGTCCTGCATTATTAGTTTTTACCTTGTATCTGAAACATTTCCTTCAGCATTCAAACATGATGCCATGTCTCTACCCACCTCGTTCAAAGCAGCTAAACTAAACATTAAAATAAACATTCTTGTTGGAGCTATATCTTCCTCTGCTATAGTTTATCATAACTTGAAGAGGTTATTGGTCTCCATGAACTTATTTCCATTCTTTCTTGGAATTGGTTGTATCCCAGTTTCTGTTGCTATAGCAAAATACCCCAGCATAGATGCTTTACAAAGAATAAAGTTTTATTTAGCTCAGCATTTTGAACACTAAAAGTACAAGATCAATGGTCTCTCATTTATCAGGTGTCTCTTGAGGATTTTAAAATGGATAGCATCAGCATGGCAGTAGCATGTGTTGTAGATAGCACAAAGTGAGACCGATAGCTAGGAGACTTCAGGGACCAATTCTTACAATGAGCTGTCCTCAAGGGAATTAACTAGTTCTGAAAGATAAATATTGTTTAGTTACAACTGTTAAGATTTTGATAAATTTAGCAATATATGTGCTGTTTCATGATTTATTTCTCTGTTGTTCAGATGAATTTTTGCAGTTATGTTAATTCATATAGTTTTAGTTTATTAATTTTCATTTCTGAGTAGTTTTCCATTACATAGCAAATATTATACTTTATCCACTGAATTTTGACATTATATGTTTGAGCTTTTAAAAATTATGTATCCATGCATTTACTAACTTTGTATTTCCTGATGCATGTATGCAGTGATTTGCTTAAGGTTGTATTTAGAAGTGGAATAACTAGCTCTTCTATTATGGGAATGTCAAAATTGAAGAAAATACACCATGTTATTTTCCAGCATGGTTTCCCTGGTTTATATTTCTACAGGCAATGGATGCACCCTTTTCCTCCATCATTTTCCCAATGTGTGGTGATAAATGAATTATTCATTTAACTCCTTTTTGCTACTATGAGTGATTTGAATGAAATTTATATGTATTTACAGTCATATTTAACAAATCTCAATAGCAGTGTCCTGGGTACCGGTTCTTGCCTACCCAAGTCCCCCTGAAACCACTTACCTGTCCGTGTCATCTGTTACGGTTTAGATCTAAAGTGTCACCTCTTAGAGAGCGGGACTTTTTGATGGTGAAGGAGCCATGGGGGAGCTGAGTCCAGTGAATGTCCACTGAAGATTCATAACTGAATGTGCTGTTACAAAGTTGCCTCATTGGAGGAGGAGGGCCCCTGAAACACACATTTGGAGGGTGTGTCTCTCCCCCAGTGGTCTCTGTCTCTGTCTCTCTCTCTCTCTTTTTTCTCTCTCTCAACTTCCTGGCTATAATGGTTGAACAACTTTTCCTCCACCATAATTGAAGCTAGTGGCCATGAACTGAATTCTCTAAACTTATGAGCTAAAATGAACCTCATCTTTAAGTTGTAGGTGTGGGGTATTTTGTTCCAGCAACCAGACAGTGACTAATAAATCCATTGAGGGTAAAAATGAGATTCAGCTTGCAATTTAGAAGGAAGAAGAGCTGTTTTTGGGCAGATTGAGTTCTCCTCCATAGCTTTCTGTGCTCTCACTGAAGGCCATAGATAGAGCGGGAGACAGGGAATGGGTAAGCTGCCCTGCATCTTCCTGGGCACATATATGATTTATTGATTCTTGCAAATCTTTAAGGTAGGGATGCTGTTTTATTGTGCTTATTCCTTAAATATTGATAGAATTTATTGTTAAAAGTTACCTGTACCTGATTTAATTTGGCTAATGGTTACTACACTCCTTGGGTTCTTAAATTTTCATGACTCAGTCTTCCTGCAATGTGCATTTTTAAATTATTTTTCACATATTTTCAAAAATTATAGGGTAATTAATTTTACCCTTCACTTTTTAAATCTCTGGTATTTGTAGTTGTCATATACTTATTTTGTTCCTAAATAGCATTTGGTTATGATTTCTTCAAGTAATCAGTCACTCAAGAGTTTTACTTACCATTATCATCTCTTTGCAGAAAAAACCCTGAATAGTACACATTGTCTTTATTTTATATTTGTCCTGTAGGTTAGTTTCTTGTCCTATCATTAGATTTCCTTCTTTCTTCTTGTAGTCTATGTGATTCTCTTTTTCTTAATGTGTAAAACTGGATGCATAACTTGTTATTTTTAAATTTTTTAACACAAGACTTTAAATAATAAATCTACTTAATGAAGTACTGCTTTAACTCTATTATGCAAATTTTGGTACATAATATTTCCATAATCATTTAATTTGCAGTAGATCTTGCTTCCATTTATAATTTTGCCTTGGACTAATTGTTTAGAAGCATGTTTCTAAATTTGCAATTATATATTTATCTATTTATTCTTGGTTTTGATTTGCAACTTAACCCTACAGTGACATACAGTCTTTATGAAAATAAATCATTGAAATCTGCTGGCATTTACTTTATATATTAGCACATGGTAAGTTTTAGTAGATTTTCCAAAACAGTTTTAAAACAACTCTTATTCTCCAACTGTAGCTTTAATGTTGAGTTTATAAATGTTCAAGTGGTTAAGAATATAGCTCAGCAGCACAGAGCCTGCCTGGTAAGCACAAGGTCATGAGTTTAATCCCTGGTACAAAAACAAGTTCAAGTGTATAAATTGTGCTATTTAAATAATCTAAACACTTACTGATTCATTACTTAATCAGCTA
Source organism: Hydrochoerus hydrochaeris (assembly GCA_004027455.1). Taxonomy (NCBI): domain Eukaryota; kingdom Metazoa; phylum Chordata; class Mammalia; order Rodentia; family Hydrochaeridae; genus Hydrochoerus; species Hydrochoerus hydrochaeris. Next base: position 9,270 of record PVLA01004802.1, read on the forward strand.
GTTGCTAAGACAAGTAACATTCATCCAAGACAGAGTAACTGATATCATACAAACTCTCCTGAGAACATTTTTGAAAAGTAGGATGAAATCATCAGAAAATATCACAGTTAGAAATTGAAGGATAAGATACTAAAATGAAGGAACATAAATGGAAGTGGGTTCTACATTCATTCCTTGCAATTTTTCCTCAGAGGTTTTGCAGATTCCTGGTGTGTACCATAAAGTCTGCAGGAAGCAGGCATTTGGAGTTTGCAGAAGCATCCCTGGAATAAGGAATAAACATTGGAGGCAGCCAGAACCTGAGAGGTTCATATAACTAAAAGGGAAGAAAATGGGGAAGGGAACCTAAAATTCTGATCATACTATCGCCCAAGAGGTTCTTATGTTGCCTATGCAAAAACCAAAGAGAAATCATTCAGATTGCTGTAACAGAGGTTCTAAAGTGTTGGCGACCTAAAAATAAAATTGGGTCATAGTTAAACTTTGTCCAAATTAAGATCATGGTATAATTTTTCAGTATTTTTTTCTCATACTTCTATGGTTGTGTTTAGCATTACAACTCATTCACTTGGAATTTTTCCTAGCATGAGAAACTTTATTTTTTTGCCATATGGTTGTCCATTTGTCTTCAAACCAATTATTTAATAATCAAATGTTTCCTACTGATTTAAGATGTTGCCCTTGTTCTAAACAAAATTGGTTACTTAAAATAAATGCAATCCGAATTACTCAGACATTTTGTTCTCAATTCAACTATTCTTTGTCCTCCAGTTTTTCCCATTGCAGTGAATGATGTCATCATTTACCCAATTATCTAGAACAAAACCTAGTACTTATCTTGCTATGATTTGTGTCTAGATGCCCCCCGCCAAATCCTCATGCAGTCATAGGGGAGGGCTTCTAGGGTTTTTGACTGATTCATGGTCCAATGCTAACATTATGGGTGTGAGTGCTACACTGGCCCTGGGGCAGGTAGTCTACATACAATATAAGAGACAGAAAGAGTCTTCTGTCTCTCCCCCACCCACCCTTTTTCCTGCCTCTTTTTTGCTCTTGATGCTTTTGCTATCTCTACCACCATGCTGCCATGCTGTCATGAATGGTTGTCCCTCTGCAACACACCCTGCCCTTGGAGCCAGCCAATTATGGACTGAAACCTCCACAAATTGTGAGATAAATAAACCTTTCTCTCCTTAATTTTGGGTGTCAGGTATTTTCTCTCAGCAACAAGAGAAAGAGAACTAAAATATATCCTTTACTACTTCTGCCTCTATGTAATCATTCTTCCCACAAGTCTTGTTGTATTACCTTCAAAAAATATAGTGTATTGGATCTAATCACTTCTTACCACCTCTAAAGTAAATTCTATCAATATGAGTCAGGCTTTTTGAATAGAGCAAACTCAGGTCATTGATCAAGTCTTCCTCAACCAAAAAAGCTTAGGTTCATCTCCTAATTCACATTGAATTCACAGTGAGACCCTTTGGCACTGTCATTCTTTCACATGGAATACTATCAAGTGTTTTATAGTGTTTAACTTATACTGCTTGTATTCATTCCTTTTTCATCTCCCTTGAGTTATGTTCCATTTTGAAGATCTCTGGTCCATTAAATTATACCAAATTTTCCTTTGAACATATGAGATCCTCTCTCTTCCAGAAAAGATCACAAACCTGAGTCTGCCAAGATTATTCTCTCACCTGGGACCTTGGTCAGCAATTTGGTGTGTCTGGGTCTCAGGTATAACTTTGGTAAAGTGGAGATAATAGAATGCTTCATGAAAGGCAGCAATAAGAAATGAGATAATATTTGTTAAAGTGCTTAGCACATTTCCAAGAACATAGTAAGGTCTTAAAGGAATTCCAGCTCATCTTACTTTATGACTTTTTTGTGGAGGACCTCCACATCGCCCTCTGCCAGACCTAAATGTAACTGTGCTTACTTGAGGACAGTGCAGGCTGTATAGAGGTGCACTCCCTAAATTAGCTTTTAGTTTGAATAGTGAACCCGACTGAGGCTGTGTATGTGTCTTCACAGAAGCAAGCATGATGGCATTGTAACTCCTCACTAATGGCCACAGCTGAGCCCAGAGAAGTGGGCTGTGAGGCTGGGGGGTGCTGATAGGACTCCAGGAAAAACTCCTTCCAAGAATTGACTACAAAACAGGTTACTCATTAATCACAACCTGAATCTGGCTGTTCTGTTTCTTTCTAAAGAATGCCTTGTTCCCTCTTTTACTAACATTGCCTGCATAGCTAGTTACCTAGCACATCCAGCGGCAATCCTCTCACTATTATTCTCATTGCAAATGTGATCAGTAAATACCAAGGTTCTGCTAGTCTTGTGGCCTTTTGTTCCCCATGAACAACTGTCCACCCCAGATCCCCATTGCACTGCTATTTGTCTTTTTCTTTTTTTTTTTCATTGTGTTCCATAAAAACCTGCAGGAAATTAAGGATTCACCATAGGGACCCCTAATAGCTTTCATTACAAAATTCTTTAACTTTCAGGTAGCACTTTTCTCCGTAATGAGATTACTGTCAAAGTAAATTAAAGAATTTCCATCTCTGTTGCTTCTGGTTGAATAACACTCCTCTGATGACTTACTTGCTCAAATAACAGATTAGTTCTCCAAAAAATTCCTGGTCAACTAATTACACTAGTAAGATTTATAAGCACCCCAAAGGGAAAAATTTGTATCCTCTTTAGTTAGCACTTTGTGAAGACCGAAACAGTGGAAAATGATTGATTAAAATTTACACTGGACAATAAAGGGCAATGAACTAGAGAAAAGAGGAAAATAGAGAATTACCTTTTTAGCAACATTTTATTGATTTTTAGATATTCAGCAGGGATTAACCCAGTTTACATAATATTGAATTCATCAGGATAAATGCCAAAATATGGGACATTTTGGAACTTATTTTTTCCTGGAAAACCCTGTAGTGTACCCTATGCAGTCAAATTTTCATACTTCTGACACTTATTTTTGAGTCATTTCATTTTCAACATTTGAGTCATTTACCACACTTACTATTTTCTTTTACTTTTATATAATCTTTTCCTAAGTACAGGTCCCAAATCTAGCCATGATCAGGGTTTCCCTCTTGCTAGTTGACACCCTACCTAGTATCCATATATCCACAAAATGTGTTGCTAAAACTAATACAAGTTTAAAAGAAAGGGTGCATGATTGCAAAACTAACAATTAAACGTCAGTAGAAAATTTAGGTGCAAAGTAATTAGATCCACAAATGCGTAAACATTCTTTTAAAACAGACTTACAATACACAATCAGACAAATAAAATAGCTATTACACTTTTGTTTTCTCTTTTTTTCTACTAAAAAGGAAGCAAATTTATTTATTTTTATTAGCATATGGCTTCAATGCATAATAATTACATTCATTTTGGGAATATAGGTTATAAATAAATAAATGTCTATACACTGTACCATGAACATTTTGGTACATTTTCCTTACCCCCCATCTTCCCAATGTCCCCCTTCTCCTGACCTTTTTCTGATTTCCAAAAAAAAATATGCCTCCTTGTTTCCTACTGTCTCCTTTCTCTTTTTAAAAATTGGCAGCATAACATTAGCTGCCCTTCTAACCTTCCAGAACAAAAGCTTATATAAATACGAACTTTATTATTGTTAACAATGTTCTGGCTGTCTTCAGATTGTTGGTCTAGTTTTTTTGAAATAAAGCTCAGAGCAGATAAACCAACTGGAAAAAAGAAAACTACTTCAGCAGAAATTTTCTCTACTAGATTTGTCATAATATCAAATGATAGAATAAACCAGACTCATTTTCTCATGATAGAAATCATATCCTGTAAGTCCATGTTTTATTTGAATAGAAAGAAATAGAAAGTTTCTGTTCAACATGAAGAAAACACACACCTCTGCTGTTCTTTTCCACCTTCGGGAATTTAGCATAAACTTAAGAAGAGTGAATAAGGAATGTTATGATTTTTCCAAAACATTTTAGAGAAAATGTGATTCCTGTCCACAAATTTTTAAGTCTTCAGCAAGAATCCTGGGTGGTAATCATCACTCAAATATCCACACGTGCTTGGGTTTTCTAAGGATTTCTAAGGATTATGTTACCGTAAAAGTTTTGTATGCCTTTTCTCTTTCAAAAAGCAACACAACAGAAGGAGGGGCATACAACAAAGGATGTAAATAATTTTCCTCCTTCCTTCTTTCCCTTTCTTTTCTTCCTTGCTTCCATCTTTCCCTCCTCTCTTTCATTCCTTCTATACTTCTTTGTTTCCTTTTTCCCCCTTAGTTTGTCAACACATTTCTGTCAAACACTGGATATAAATATGAATAAAAGTAATAAAATATGAGGAAACATAATATGAATTATTTATACACATACTGTGAGACACATCTGCGTGGGAGAGGTGGGAAAAACCATTAGATATAACTATTAAAGTGCAAGAGTGCTGTGAATCAGAGGAGAGTTAACGACTCTGCCCTAGGGAATCAAAAGTGGTTTCCAAGAGAAGGTGACATTCATTTTTTAAATGTATCTTTTTTTAACTAAGAAAAAGACTTTGCCAGTAAAAACAGAAAAAGAAGATCAAGGCAGATAGAAAGGACATCATGTCTTCATCTACAGGTCCAGTGGGAGAGGCAAGGCAAAATGACAGCTAGGTCTGCTCTAGGTCAGAGACCTGACTCGGAGAAGTGTGCGGGCTTCAGTGGAGCAGCTGATTAATTACATTTCTCTCACACTACAGATTTTGTCACAGCTGTTCCCATGGAAAGTGTCAGGCTGCAAGTCCAGAGGATGTTACCAACTTTTTTTTTTTGCAAATTTATTTTCTATACTTTTCTTTCTCTTTACATACTTTGGATCCACTGGATTATTGATTGACCTATCCCATGTGCAATGGATTTATAGTGTGTGGGGATGAGTAAGTTCTTATAGTTCCCTGGAGAGAGGAAAATACTGCAAAAAAACACTTGCAATTAAACCTGGAAGCCCCTACCAGGCTGGTCTTAATTCATAAGAATTAAATTAAATTATTTTGTGGAGCAAAGAAAACAGAAGTTTTCTGATCCCACCAGTCATGTTTTAACCTCTTGTCTTACTTTTGCTCTCTGAATATTTATTCTCACTTAATACATATTTTTACTTTCTATGTTTTATTATTTGTCACTTTCTACTAGAATTTAACCTCAATGCAAGCAAGCATTAGTATATTTTATTGAAATATAGTGGCTAAAAGAGTTGACATTTAATAAAAGGCAATCTTGGGCAACAAGAGCAAGGCAGGAGGCATCACCATCCCTGTTCTGAAATTATACTACAAGACTACTGTGATAAAACCAGCATGACACTGAGAGAAAAACAGATCTGAGGATCAGTGGAACAGATTAGAAGATGCGGACATGACTACAACTACACTCAGCCATCATATCTTTGATAAAGGAGCTAAAACATGTTCATTGAAAGAAAGAGAGCTGGAAAAATTGGCTTTTCACATACCAAAGACTGAAACTAGGCCCATGTCTATCATCATAAACTAAACTAAAGTTAAAATGGATCAAAGATCTAAATATTAAAATAGAAGCATTGAATCTACTGGAAGACAAGGTAGGTAAAAATCGTGAAGACACAGGGGTAGGCAAAGAGTTCATTAACAAAATGGGAACTGCACAGGAAGTACTTCAAAGAATCAACAACTGGGATCTCATCTTATTGAAAAGCTTTTGCACTTCAAAAGAAATCACCAACAGATCAAAAAGAAAACCAACAGAATGCCAATGAATTTTATCCAGCTGTCCCTCAGACAAAGGACTTCTACCTAGAACATGTAAAGAGTTGAAAAACATCAGACTCCCCAAATTCAAAGGCCCAATCCAAAAATGGGCATCTGAGATGAACACAAATTTCTCAGATGAAGATATACAAATGGCAAATAAATACATGAAGAAACATTCAACATCACTGGTCATTCAAGAAATGCAAATTAAAGTAACATTAAGATTCCATCTTACTCCAGAAAGAATGGCTGTCATCAAGAAATCAACTGACAACAAATGTTGGTGGGGCTGTGGGAAAAAAGGAACACTGCTCCACTATTGGCGGGAGTGTAGACTGGTAAGGTCACTGTGGAAATCAGTGTGAAGATTCCTCAAAAAATTAGGATTGGAAGTTCCATTCAATCCAGCTATTCTGCTTCTCAGTACTTTCCCAAAAATATTGAAAACGACATGCTACAGTTATATATGTGTACCCATGTTTATAACAGCACAATTCGTAATAGCTAAATCTTGGAAGCAACCCAAATGCCAATCAAGCACAGAATGGATAAAAAGATGTGGTATTTTTATACAGTGCAGTACTACTCAGCTATAAAGAAAGATCACATTGAGGCTTTTATAAGTAAGTGGATGTGACTTGAGACCATACTAATAAGTGAAATAAATCAAAGTCACATTCTTAAACATTGTATTGTCAACCTAGTGTAAAAAAAAAAAAAACCTTGAAAGACTAGTAAGATCCAAACTGTACAATAGATATTGTGATATGAAAGGGAAAGAAATTGCTCAAAAGGAAAGAACAGCTGGGATAAGAAAAGGAGAGAAGAAAGAAGGAAAAAGATTATATGTCTATGGATATTTACACAAGATAGATAGCTATACTACTAATCTCTGTTAGTTCATCCAAAAGTGTGCTTTCCTTGTTTGATTGATCATTTTTTGTGCCTAAATCTTGTAATGTGAACGATTACTTCTGAAATAACAATATGCAATATATTAATTAGTGTTAATTTCCTATTTTTTGAAATTCTATCCTTTTTTTCTGTTTTGATTTTTTAAAAGAAAAAATAAAATTTATGACAGTTGTGTTAGAAAAAAAGTTGACATTTAGTCAATGGCTAATAAATATTTCTCAGTAAGTGAGCATTTTATATTGACAACATTATATAGATGGATAGCCTGAATTTCAGAGAAGTAAAAAAAATCATCATTGGCTAGACTAAAGAAACAGACTGATACTGTGCTTCTAGAAATGATTACAAGACCACGCTGAAAAGCTGGCCACTGAAGGAGCTGCTACCCTTCCATTTTCAAGGAATTGTAGAATCAGAAGGAACCATTTCCAGGGCTTCTAAAAGACTCTGGGGCAAGACATCCGCCATGAACTCAAAGTCTCTGAATCATGAAGGTCACCTCTACTGGTTCTCGGTCCAGAGTTTTACCATTGACAGGATCCTAGGCAGCAAAATGCCTGTCATGTACTGGTTTTCCTTTAATTTAACTCGCTTCAGCACTAAAAATTCATACAATTTCTGTCTGATTGGTAGAACTCAACTCACATGCAGAAATTCCACTAGAGAGGGTAATGAGAAATAGAGTTCTTTACTTTTCCAGGCTGTCAGCTCTGGAAGGCAGCTAGTAAGTCACTGAGAACCACTGTTAGCAGAACAGACATGTTTTCCTATGCTAGACTCTTACAAGTGGAAAACTTTATTCACTCTTCACAGCAACCCTGGGAATTAGGGGCCATTTTGCCCACTGATTTGAGGAAGAGATGGGAACTCAGAAAAATGATTCATGTAGTCATTAATGGGGTCACCTAATGAGACATTCTGGACCATCTTTTTAGAATTTATTGTCTCTACTTTTCAGTTGTGTGAGTGAACAACTACTGTTGTATCCAGTTTGGACAGTTAAAATGTCAAGTGGAATTTCATAACTCTATTCTCCAAATGTCAAGTCAGAGAATTCAGATCTATGGAAGCACTCCACAATATCTTGCTTTCTAACCATTTTATAAACTATACGGGGGGAGGTTAGGACTTTCCTCATGTAAAGGTGGTAACTTGGTACACTTCTATCATACTGATATAGTTCTTAGGTCTAAAGGCATACTTTTTTACTTTTAATAAATTATTTTGAGTATATAGACTCTAATCAACCTTTTGTTTGGAGTATGAGCAATATAATTAAATCATGCTTACATCCAAATGTTAAAAAAATGGGCTGTCAGGTAATATTTATGAAGCAACCAGTATGTGTAATGTACTCCGGCAGAGATTTACTTGTGGGATTTTATTATTACCTCTCTAAATCTGACCTCTATTTTAGAAATGAGTTCAGTCGTTGAAAGAGGAATGATAAAAAATTCTGAGTTTCACAGTCATTTGATGTACCTAAAATATCAGTAACTAAACTTAGAAATTGGAAAAGTCTAAAAGGGAATTGTGAGTATTTCTTTTGGTATCATGGAACTGGTTTGAAATAAATACAAAGGAGATCCACAACATTTAAATAGTTATATTGATGAAAGTTCTGCTTACCTACACTAAAAATATGCTGATGTTATTTAACTTATAAAATAAACTCTGTGTTTCAAACTTTCTACAGACAGAAAATGAGCAGAAAAATCTGCCAAATGATAACAACCATACAGTTATTGATGCTTTTGCTCCGAAATAGTCAAAGATCATGAAAGAAGAATTTCACAGAGGTTGGATTTAAGAGCCAGGGAGAACAATGGACTAATGCTAATCAAGGTAATTTTCTACGTACAGTGAAGTGAGACTTGGCAATATGTGCTCAGTATGAATTCCAAATTTTCCAGACCAACACTTTTATGGGCTTTTTTATTTTTACCCTTCCAAGGAAGAGTATGTTCTATAATTATTCTGTTCTGTTCTATTATATATTGAGTGTGTGGAGGGAAGATTACCTTATAAGTGTTTAGATTTGTGGCATAAGATTGAAATTCAAATGAAAATGATGTAGAGAGTGGGCTTCTGGACTTTGATATTAAAGTTGAGGTTGAATGAGGCATTTAGGGTCTTAGAGTCTCATACGTGTGTGAGACTCTATTAAACTATGAATGAAAAATGTACATGATAATTTAAATTATTTTACAGCAAATTTTTACTCACTTCTCCATTCTACTATTGGAAAACTATATTTGGTGATGTGACTTTTTGGGTAATATGATGATAACAGATAAGAAGTTAGGAAAAAATAAACAGCTATTTACACAATGAGTGTTGCCATCTTATACTGTGGCTGCCTCCTGGAGGAGTTCATAATACAGGTAGCCTGCTGGCCGAGATGGTAAAAGGTAGGTACATGGAGAAGACACAATCCCAGCACTGCAGCCTAAAAATAAGTCCTGTGCCATCTGTTTCAGTTCAGAGGAACTTCAGGATTTCCAAAGGCATCCAAGGGAGAGTAATCATTTTAAATCATCAAGTTTCATTTTGGAGCAATTTGTTACATGGCAAGAGCTAACTAATATAGAAATAAATAGATTTTTAAAATATTCTGGAGAACTGCCTGGAAGGATCAGGAAACAAAAAACTTAAACCAGTCATCTAAAGACCATGTGGTGTAGATATATGTATGTGAAATTTTAATGGAGTTAAAGAATCTTAAGATATTTTCATCTGTCAGAACACATTTCCACCAGTGACAGTGGTCTTTGGTTTTACACATTAGACTTTGCCAAATTTAAGGAAGAAGAATGTGTAAAAAGTACCATGTCTGCTTACAGAATTAGAGGAAATGATGAATAATTAACCTTTGAGAAGTTCAGAATGCAGGAAGTTTCACAGATTTATCCATCAGGAATTCATAGTTTCTTGCTCAGAAGTAAATGGTCAGAGTCTGATTAGCCTTGCTTATTTCTTGTGTCCAATCTCATGGCAAGGTGGAGGAACCCAGCTCTTGTGACTGATAGTCATCAGGAAAACACAGAATGGAGGAAAGTTAACTAAACATTAGCAATCCTGCTATCTCTGAACAGCTTAGATAAATTCTTATACTTAATGTCTCTCAGTAAGTTACTTAAGGACCCCAGTATTGAAACATTATGTTTCAATTTGCATCAATATTGTTCCAAGTCAGAAATACTAGACTTTTTGCTTTGAAAAACTGTCTCTAGACTAGCAAAAAAGACCTATGACTATATAAATGCATAGTGCATTGAAAGTTAGCAACTACCCTATAAATAACAGTTCTGAATTTTATACTCAGTCTCCAAAATCCCTTTACTTGAGACAATCTATTTCCTTACAAGCCTATTATACCTTGCTTGCATAAGCAGACTGCACAATTCTTCTCAAAGGGTTTACAATCAGTACATAGTTTAGCTCTTCCAGCGAATTCTAACTTGCCTACTTTGATTCCATGTAATATAACTATTTTTGAAAAAGCTATTAAAATTATTTCTTCTGCCCATTTCTGGAACTTTTCTTAATAAATTATAACAAGTCTCTAGAAAACATAGATTGTACTTTAAATTATTTTTATTCTTGTTTTCTCAGGCTGCTGATATATATATATATATATATATATATATATATATATATATATATTGTACTGGGGATCAAACTCATGACCTTGCACTTGCCAGGCAGGCACTTATACCTCTGAGCTAAATCCCTGGCACGGTGTTCTATACATTTGCCAGGCAAGGTTGTAAATATCCACTTTGGACCCTGTTAACATTGCGTTTCTTGGAATTGTTTTAATTTTTTATGAATTTATTTTTATTAGTACATGTTTGTGATAAATAATAAATGCATTCATCGTGAGGAATTGGTACATATACATATTGCATCATAATCTATTTTATTTCCTCTTCCCCTCTTTTGCTTTTAAAATTCAGAAAGCTCTGTCTCTATTCAAAAAGATCTGAAGATGAAATTGAAAATTCTGCTAAAAAGAAAGGATGGTGATTTGGTCATGGTTAAATGATCCAAGTAGTAGGCATTTTTACCAAGCATGACTTACAGAAGACTGAAAAATTTCTGTTTGTTTTCATTCTATCACTGGCCCCTGTCCCACTCCCAATTAAAACTGATGAACTATGAGCAATGTACAAGATTTATTGGAATAGTTTCAATGTCAGCTTATAAGGGTAACAAGCTCCTCTTGCCTCCTCACTTTGGTTCCCTGGTTCCAGTTTCACCTTGAATGTTGGAGAAGGAGGTGGAAAGACACATTTAATTGGGTCCAGGTCTTAAAGAGTGCCATCATACGTAGGTGATAGATCTACCTACATCTGGTTTCATCTTTGCAACCTGCTGGTGGAAAAAACTTCCAGAGTGAATTCATCTGTTTTTGCTCATTCTGGAGTTTTCTTTCCACTTTGGAGGTAATTAACCTCACTGAGAGAAAGAATTCATTAAAAAAGCACCATTCATCTTATTCTCAAAATTATATTAGTTATTAATCTAATACAGCTGCATCACATCTGATATTTGGTAGAACACATATGTCCTCACTGCTCTAATTTTTTGCTTTCTTGAGAGATATTTATGTCTATACTTTTTTAGGTAATGGTAATTATTTCATTTATTGAGAGCATGCCATAGAACACGTCACTGGAATTACTCTTCACACAATTGTCACACAATTCAATACTTTGAAGATTAATAAAGCTTTTAGAGTTAAGTGAGATTAAGCCCAAGATCCCTCATCCAACACACAATGGATTCAATGTTAAGTTCTTTGGATCTTAATGGATTTTAATAATTGCTCTATTCCCCAAAATTATGCTGCTTTGAATATCCCCCCCAAATAGCTCTCTTATATAAGAGACATCAGCACTTGAGGATGATTTCATGTGAATCTATACTCATTCAACCCTAGAGAAAACACTTATCCAAGGAGGAGTTGGGGATGATCTAATGGATGAGAACTTATACTATCACTCAAAAACCAATTCCCCCAAATTAATAAATAATGTAATTCAACCTCAATTATAATCTCAATTTATATTTTTTTGAAAGTGCATAAAATATCCCTGTCACAAGGAAGCATTCATTTTCTTGTTGGCATCATCTGGGTCTTTCTCCTAGCACTTCTTTCCATGAAACAAGTGAATCTCACTGACATGCTTTCATCACTGATAATCACTTTTAGATATTGGTAAGCATTACACAAAAGCCACCTTCGTGAGGGGATGAATCAGACTAAGGAACAGAGGATAGGAAGTATGTCAACTAGAACAGAAAAAAATTGTCAATATGGAATACCAAGGAGAATAGAGAAGTATTAATTTGTCCATTGCTTTCCTAAGTTTGAACTTTGTAAAAGGAGAGGCCTCAAGATGTAATAACAACAACAATAATAACAGATAACATTTATCAAACAATTGTTATGCACTAGACATTATCAAAAAAAAGTTTCAATGATCTTCTGGAGGATTTATTTTTCTATAGAAAACACTTAACTGAAGGAAATATCACCTTCGACTAATTGCCTTTCACTTGGATTTAATACTCAGCATGGGATTTTTCTGTTCAATGGGGCTTCTAGAGTGTCTTTATAGAAAAGAATATGGACTCTGAATTGGTCATCAAATTTACTTTCATTATTTTCAGACATGTCTCTTGAAGATACCCGAGATAAGCCAATAATTTTGGATCTGCTTATTTCTAATGATTAATAACTTCTGAACAAGACTGCTGACAACAATCTTGTCATCTTAATTTACTGTCATATATATTGCCCTAGCAAGTGCTCCTTTATTTTGTTCTTTTTATCCAGAAAACAACAGTAATGTAGAAAACAGAATTGCATTGTAGAAAAAAAAACATGTAATTAAATGATCAATCATAATCACTACACTTATTAGCTATGTAAATGTGTGTTTCTTCATCTGAAAATTGGAGAACATGACAATAATATCTACTTTACATGCTACAAAATGCAGAATGAATCAATGTGCTTTGTTACTTCCAAAGTGTTATACTTTTTAGTGATTATTGGGGTAAATTACTGAGCTGAAGGCCTTTTTTGTCTTCATCCTCATTCCTCATGTGTGAAGGCTGCATATTGCTTTCCCTGGAGACCTCCTCAGTGCCAGTCATAGGGAGGGTCCAGCTAAGACATTCAAAGTGGTAGCAACAACTGATCTGTACAAGTGGATGCTTAATATCAATTTCCTGGCTCCAGGTTAGGTTTTCTAATGTGATCATTTCCAAACTAACTAGAGTTATTGTTAAGGAATGTTTTGTTTTATTAGTTTTCTTTTTCCTCTTTCTCTTTCTCTGTCCTTTTCTTTTTTAAAGTGCCCATCCCCAAAACAAAAAATCTTTTGAGTTGAGGAACTAGAAGTGTGTCACTTTTATCAATCTTCCTCAATTTCTTCTTGGATATACATTTTATCTTGTCCCTAATCAGTTATCTATAGGTCTGAATAAGTACAAGTTCAAGTAAAATCACCTGCAAATGCTGGTGCCCCTTACACAAAAGAGTGATTTTGAGGCTGTCACTGAAAACAGTATCATTTAAGGGAGGGACGCTTTATTTAGCTATCAAGAGCCAAAGAACTATAGGTTCAAACTGACATTACTGTAAACTTCTGAATCTGTTGTTGACTGAGAGATCTTGGGCTAATGACTGAACCTTACTCAACTCTGAATAATTTTCTGCAAAATAGAAACGCTAGAGACGAGAGAGGGAACACCAAGATGGCACAGTGGTAAGCAGCAAAGAAAAAGCCTGTCTGAGAGTTGCCATCCAGATGCTGAAATATAGCGACGTGAGAAAGACAAGAAGGAGGGAAGTGGGTTCTGTGGACCCACGAAGAATCTGAAGTGTGAACTGAAGCCCACAGAGAGAATGAAGAGAGAAACTTCAGTGAAGAAGGAGGAAGCTGGTGATGCCTTCTCTTTGAGATGGAACTCGCAGCGTGAGAGGAGTGATTCAAGCCTGCAGACACAGGGTGACTGCTGGTGACCCCAGAGGTCTCCAATGAGCGATGCAGTGGTAGAGGGGAGCAACTGACCAAGAGCCATCTTGTAGAGGGGCTGGCTGAGCTTAGAACTCAAAGTGGCTGCTGCTTCCATCTAGTGGCTGCCGCTGGGCTCAGGCCCACAGGTGTGCTGACAGCTGCAGGTAGAATGAGTCTGGTCTTGGTCAGTGCGGGCTCACTGAGATTATCTACTGCCCTGGCCAAAAGCTACTGCTGGCTTGCTAGGATAGATCAGTGTGGATCAGGACTCTGTCTCCACAGATTGTCTACTAGTGACAGCAGAGACAAATCTGGAACTGAATTTTTTCACCCTCTTGTTTGTTTTTTACTATTGTAGTGGTAGTGGGGTTTTCCCTGCCTTCATTGTTTGATCTTGTTTTTAGATGAGTGTGAACGTGGTTTCTAGCCTCTTTATGTTTGCTTTGTTGTTCTCTTTTTATCTCTTGTTGTTCTTTTTATCTCTTCCTTCTCTCTTTTCCTCCACCATTCTTCTGCACCATTTTCCCAAAGTTAGCATGATCCTATTTCTCTATTTTTTCTCTAACCCCTTTTAAATTTTAACCCATGAATGTAAAATTGACATATGAAGGCCTTATATACTACATATAATTTGCTTGTTTATTTTAGATTGTGTTATATAACCATGAATTTAATTCATATGTTTAAAAGCATTAAATTAATGATTACCTCAATTTGTCATTTTCTAGACTGTTTGATATTGTTATTGCTGATGGTACTGCTTTAGATAAAAATGACATAATAGTTGTAAACAGATATTTCCCTGGTATTCCAAAACTGAGATTAAGTGTCATAGAAAATACTGTGGCACAGTGCCAAAGAACCAGTGGCTGTGCCAAGCAGACAGCAACTTCTGATCCAAGAGGTAGGATCTTAAAACTGACTTAAAACCCAAAAAGCAACTACATCTGTAAGATACTTTTGAGATGTAGTCATTTCCTAGGGGTTCTAAATATTAGCAATAAACCAACCAGCTATAGGCAATTTACAAGCATCACCCCAAGAATTGAACTAAAAAAAAATGAAAGAAAATGAGAAAAAAACTTAAACAAGATTCAATCCCAGACATCCAGTTCACCAAAGGCAAACCCACAGGGTGATGAGGTGGGAAAATCCAAAAATCATCTCTCTAAAATGGTAACAACAAAGCAACTGAATGAGGCTGTAGAAAAAACTCAAATCACATTTAATTTCTCAGATAACTGCAGGGAAGCTGTCCTCAATGAAAACCATGGTTGGTGACAGTAGAGCAGAATACGAGTTAAAAAATAGTGGAGCTTAAGAAAATTATGGAATCCATGAATGTTCCACCTTAGAAAGAAATAGAATCCATAAAAGAGAGCTAAGCAATTATCCAGGAGAATAAACATTACACTGAAAGTATCCACAGGGCTGGGGATTTAGCTTGGCTGCTTAAGTGCCTGCCTGGCAAGAGCAAGGTTGTGAGTTTGATCCCCAGTTCCAGAAAGAAAGAAAGAAAGAAAGAAAGAAAGAAAGAAAGAAAGAAAGAAAGAAAGAAAGAAAGAAAAGAAAGAACCCACAGCAGAATAAGCCAATATGAGGACAAGATCTCAAATATAGAAGACAGGTTTGCAATTAGCAATCATAAAAAGATATATTTCTTAAAAATGGCAAGGAACCACGAGAAACAAATCTAGCAGTTGCTCTATGAGGCAAAGAAGAATAATGGAAAAAGCAGAAGATAGCACAAATGATATTAAAAAAAACTGTCCACAGACAACATGGAAGATAACTTCCTTAGTATGTAAAAAGAATTGGATATACAGATAAGTAAGGAATATAGAACTCCAATTAGACACAATCAAAAAAATCTACAGCCAGAAATATCATAGTCAAGAGTCCAGAAACTCAACACAAGAATACAATCTTAAAAGCTGTTAGGGAGACGAAGCAAATCAACTAGAAAAGAAAGCCCATCAGAACCACAGCTGACTTCTCAGCACAAACCCTCAAGTTTGGAGTGAAGTGTTTCAAGCTATAAAAGAAAACAATCATGAAGCCAAGTTGGTGTGTCCCACAAAACTATCTTTCAAAACTGATGGGCAAATAATATACTTTCATAACAAACAGTATCTGAGGAAATTTATGACCACCAAACCAGCACTGAAAAATATTTTGAAGGACGTTCTATAAAGGATAACAAGGACCACATCCCCATGGACTCCTACAGAAATAATCCACCAGGCAAGGCAAACAAAACAAAGAGGGGAAAAGGGGAGGGAGGGCCAACAACAGGAAAATAACACAAAAAGGATAAGTTTATGAGTATCAATTATAACTATCAGTGTTAATGGTCTCTGTTCACCAATCAAAAGATGCAAACTGGCAGAATGGATTAAGAAGCAAGATCCAAAAATATGCTACATAAAAAAAATCACATTTAATTCAAGAATATATTCATACACTGAAAGTCAAAGGATGGAAAACAATACTCCATATGACAGAAACCCAGAAAAAAGCAGCAATAGCTCTTCTATTTGCAAAGTAAATTTCAAGCCAAGACTGATTCAGAGAGACAAAGAAGGTCACTACATCCTTATAAAGGGAACAATCCAAGAGGAAGAGGTAACAATCTTAAATATATATGCAATACATACCAGTGTACCCAACTATATAAAACAAAGATTAACAGGCATAAAAAAATCAAATAAACACTAATATGATTTTATTAAGTGATCTCAATACCTCACTGTCACAAAACAATGGATCAACCAGTCAAAAAAAATCAACCGTGAAATATTAAAATTGAACAAAACTTTTGAACAAATGGAGTTAGTAGATGTCTACAGAGTGTTTCACCTTACAGCATCAGAATATACATTCTTCGCAGCTAAGTATGAGATGTTATCCAAAATAGACCACATACTAGCTCATAGAATATGCTTAAGTAAATGCAAATGAATTGAAATTATTCCATGCATATTATCAGACCATACTGCAATGAAATTGGAAATCAGTGATTAAAAAAATGAGAATTTCATAAACATGTGGAAATTAAATAGCACCCCCTGAACAACCAGTGGGTCACAGATGAAATTAAAGAAGAAATTAAACAGTCCCTACAATTAAATCATTATGACAGTACAACATACTGGAATTTATGAACACAATGAAAGCAGTCCTAAGAAAGAAATTTATAGCAGTGAATACCCACATCAGGAAAACAGAGCCAGCACAAGTAAACAACTTAATGATGAACTTGAGACTTCTAGGAAAATTAAGAACAAGTTAAGCCAAAAGCTTGCATGAGGGAAGAAAGTATAAAGATCAGTAAAGAAAATTATGCATTGCAGACTAACAAAACAATACAAAGAATCAATGAATTGAAGAGTTGATTCTTTAAAAGACTAAGTAAAATTGAAAAACCCTTAGCTAACCTTATCAAAAAAGGAAAGTCTCAAGTTCATGTAATTAGGAATGAAAAGGGTGATATCACAACAGAACCCTGCAGAAATTCACAAGATGGTCGATACCGACTTTGAAAACTTGTATTCTGATATGATGGAAAATGCAGAAGAAATGAACAGATTCCTAGATACATGTGAATTACCAAAGCTGAATCAAGAAGATATAAAAGTCCTAAATAAACTAATATCAATCAGTGAAATTAAAGATATAATTAAAAATTTACCAGCCAAGAAAAGCTCAGACCCTGAAAGATTCACTGATGAGGTCTATAAGAAATTTAGAGAAGACCTAATGCCACTACTTCTCAAACTCTTTAGTGAAATCGAAAGGGAAGCAATATTCCCAAATTCATTCCTGGAAGCAAGCATTACTCTGATACCAAAACCAGAGAAGGACCCAGCTAAGAAAGAGAACTACAGGCCCATCTCCCTAATGAACATAATTGCAAAAATCCTCAATAAGTTACTAGCAAACAGTGCAACAAGTCATCCCGAAGATTATACAGCGTGACTAATTTGGATTCATCCCAGAGATGCAGGGATGGTTCAGCATAAGTAAATTAATAAATATGATACACCATATTAACAGAGCCAAGGACAAAAACATATGATCATCTAGATGGATGCAGAAAAAGCTTTTGACAAAGTTCAGCACCCATTCATGATAGAAGCTCTACAGAAAATTGTCATAGATGGTCTTTATCTCAGTCTAATAAAAGCCATCTATGACAACCAACAGCCAACATCATACTAAATGGACAAAAGCTGAAAGTTTTCACTCTAAACTCAGACACAAGAAAAGGATTCCATTGTCTCCACTTTTCCTCAACATAATACTGAAAACTTTAGCCAGAGAAGTTAGATAAAAGAAACAAATAAAAGGAATAATGATAAGAAAGGAAGAAGTTAAATTATCCTTAATTGTATATGACATTATATTACATATAGAAGACCTCAAAAACTCCACTAAAAAACTGCCAGATTTAATAAGTAAATTCAGTAGCATAGTTGGGTATAAAGTCAACATTCAAACAATACCCTTCCTGTACACGAATAACAAAATCACTGAGAGAAATTAGGGAAGCAATACCTTTCACAATAGCATACAAAAAAAATGAGATACCAAGGAATCAATCTAATGAAGGATGTAAAAGACCCCTACACTGAAAACTATAGTACTCTGAAAAAAGGAGATTGAAGAGGATATCAGAAAATGGAAAGATATCCCTTGCTCTTGGGTAGGAAGACTGAATACAGTGAAAATAACCAAAACTGTTATACAGATTAAATGTAATTCCAATCAAAATTCCAACAGCATGTCTCACAGAATTAAGAAAAACAATTCCAAAATTCAGTTGGAACCAGAAGAGACCTAGAATAGCAAAGGCAATTCTAGGCAACAAAAGCAAGGCAGGGGGCATCACAATCCTTGACTTGAAATTACACTACAAAGCTACTATTATAAAAACAGTACTGGCATAAAAACAGACCTGTGGATCAACAAAACAAAATAGAAGATACAGAAACAACTGCAGACATAGTCAGCCATCTTATCTTTGACAATGGAGCCAAATACCTTCACTAAGAGAAAGATAGCCTCTTTAATAAACAATGCTCAAAAAACTGGCTCTGCACTCTATGAAGATGAAAACTGGACCTATACCTTTCACCATGAACTACACTAAATTTTAAATGGATCAAAGGTCTTTATATTAAAACAGAATTACTAAATCTGCTGGAAAATACAATACGTAAAACTCTTAAACTCATTAGTACAGGCAAAGACTTTATGAATAAAAGCATGATCACACAGGAACTATTACAAAGAATCAGAAACTGGGATGTCATCTTATTAAGCTTTTATACAGCAAGAGAAACCACCAACAGAGTGAAGAGACAACCCACAGTGTGGGAAAAAATGCTTGCCAACTGTTGTTCAAAGGAATACAGTCGAGAATATATAAAAAAAATTCAGAACTCCCAAATTCAAAAGCCCAGTCCAAAAATGGACATCTAAGATGAATACACACTTCTCAGATCAAAAAATGTTCAACATCACTGGTCATTTGAGAGATGCAAATTAGAGTCTGAGATTCCATCTCATCCTGGAAATGACAGTTATTATCAAACAGGATAGTTTGTACTGTCATTGACTGTTCATTTTTATGCTTTGATTTTGTAACTTGAACAATTACTTCTAAGACAACAATATGTAGTACATCAACTAATGATGATTTCTTAATGTTATTTTTTGAAATTCTGTATCACTTCTACCCTTTTTTCTGTTTTGCATTAAAAAAAATAAAGAAATCAAGCAATAACAAATACTAGAGGGCCTGTGTGAAAAAGGAACACTTCTCTACTGTTGGTGGGAATGTAAACTGATGCAACCACTCTTGAAATCAGTGTGCAGATTCCTCAAATAACTAAAGTTAGAAGACCCATTTAACCCAATTATTCCTCTTCTGGGAATCTTCTCAGAAGTATTAAAAACATCATACCATTGCAATACATATGTACCCATGTTTATAGAACCAGATTTTGTAATAGCTAGATCATGGAAATAACCCAATGACCATCAAATGAGGAATGTATAAAAAATTATGTGGTTTTGTTTTTGTTCAGTGAATTACTATTAAGCCATAAAAAAGGATAAATTTGAGACTTTTATGGGAAAATGGATGCAACTAGAGACCATACTCATAAGTGATATAAACCAGACTCCCATACATATGTAAACATACTATTCTCTTCCTAGAGTGAGAAGCTAAGAGAGTAAATAAGATCAAAAAATACACAATAGAAATTATAAAATGGGAAGGAATTGTTCAAAAGCAAAGAGAAACTGGGATGGGGAAAAGGAGAAAAGAGGACAGGAAAAGCAAAAAAGAAGCAAAAATGTAGTTACACTACTAATTTCTCTTATTTCATCGAAAAGAAATATTTGTACTGATATTGTTTGGATAATTAAATGCCTATATCTTGTATTCTGAGTAACTAATTTAAGATAGCAATACTCAATGTATTAACCATTGTTACTATCTTATTATCTTGTTTTGAATTTTTTTTCTATTCGTTCTATTTAAAATAATTTTTTTAAATAAAAAAATAAATGCCAGAAGACTTGAATGGAATAATACATATGAAACTCAATTCCAGGGATAGGTTTAATGGCATCTCCCATAAGTGAAAACTATTACTATTATCTAAAATAATAGACAAATATTTACCTTTAATTATTCTTCCATATCCCTTTGCTTACATGGAACTTTCTATTTATACTTAAATTCCCTCATCTAGTTCAAATTTCCCATAATATTATCCTGAAAATATAAACAATGATGGGAGTCTGTTTTCAGCATTCATTTTTAGTCTTGAGGTCACAGAATATTCAAGTTATTTTCCCAATTATCGGTGTGCTGAAGAGCCATGAATCACAGAATGGAATTGGAAACAGGTGTTGAGACTGCCCCTCCCCGCCCCATTCCCTGCGATCAGTAATTATTTCATGGACTGAGTCTAGATGCTAACGGGGTAGTAGAAATTAAGGAGGCAACTGCGTGAACTGGTGCTTATGGAATGCCAATACAGCTCTGGTTGAGGTTTAGTTTTAAAAGTCCTGTCACGACAAGTATAAGAATATCTTGTGAGGATCAAGAGGAGAAGATTTGAAAGAAACATGGAGTGAACTGTTAGAAGCGATTGTCTTAAGCAAGTTGTCTTGACTCAAGTAAGAGAAGAAGTGGACAGCCAAGGAACATATAAGTGCCACACAAGAGTAGGAAAAAAAACTTTCAGAGAGACACTTTTTTGAACTTTCAAAGACACGCTTTTTGAGGAAACAGTGGTCAATGTATCTTACACTTTCTGAATGATCACCCTATATACAAGAGTCTGGGCTCATGTATGGTACATTTGGTCTCCAGGGTCACATCTTTTTGGGACCCAGTTTTGGCCCATTGATTATGAGCTATGTGTCAGGGGTCCTCAGTTTCTCATCTGTTAAAAGGAAGTAATAAATTCGAGAACCTTTTTTCCACAGAGTGGCTACATATACTAAGTGAATTAATGCAAATAGAATACGACTAGTAAAGAACAAATAATACGTGTTAATGAATTTGTACTATGGATAGAATTGACAAGTTTGTGTACACAAGGAGTACCTTGATTTTAATTATATACACAATTGCATATAAAACATAAATTATATGGATGATATACTTGAAAATGTTGTTCGCACTGTTGTGACTTTTTAAAAATTGTTTTCTTGGTAAAATGGCTCCAACCCAACTTTCCCTGCTATCAGTATTTCACTGCCAGTCCTCAGTGCAAGACCAGAAGAAGCACCCTAGCATTTTCCAACAGGGAAATGGCAAGAACAGATTAGACTCTGAGAGGATTACATCACATTAACAGTATACAGTAAGCACTCAGGAAATGGGAGGAGCTCAATGGTCCTGTACTCTCAGAAATATATAAATTGATGCCAGTCATTTGGCAAAAAAAAAAAAAAGTCACCTTATAGTATTAGACTCACTGCTTGGTGGAAGGGTCACAAAGTCAAATGAAACATGGTTCATCCCTTTGAGACTTACTTCTAAATCAATGGTTCTAGGACAGCGTGCTGGTAATAAAAGCACACTGTTAAAGGGACCGCACAGAAGAGCATTGAAATCATGCTAGAAGATGGAAGAAGGCTTCTCTGAGGGGGTGGCTCTTGAGATGAGTTTAGAACGAAGACTAGAAATTTGCTAGATAAGGGAGAGGAATTGAATGAACAATGACAGAAGCACCTGACCATGTGACACTTGAGGAACTGCAAATCTGTCCATGTGGATCACTGAAAGAGCAGGCAGTGAGATCAGAAATCTAGTTTTGAGAATTACATCCTGAAATTTGAGTGCATTACAAAGTTTCAGGTGATAGATCTCATGTGCAACCAAGAGCACATTTACAGTTATTCAAAGTGATTTACAGAGTACCAGACTGGCAGTAGAGAGAACAGTAGAAAGGCTACAGTAAAAAAAAAAAAAATGAAACAAACAAAGAATTCATGTACTGCAAGGCCCTGGATGGAGCTATCCATGCAGGTAGAGAGGCAGAAACAGGTTTTAGGAGATTTCTTTGAGAGAAATTCTGCAGCGGTGGATGATTATTGAGTAGTGTGTGAATGGATCAGAAGAGATGATTCTGTTTCCTGGTTAAGAAACTCCATAAAAGTTAGGCCATACCAAGGTAGGAAATAGAGGAGTAGGGAATATATTTGGTCTGGAATTTGCAAACAGCTCAAAGAGTTGTTCTATCAATTTAATGGCATAAAAGTATTAGCTAGAAGTAAAGTTAATCAAAAACAAAAAATCCTTACAGGAGAAACAAGAAAAGGAGAGAAGAGGCAAGGGAAGGGAAGACATAAGCAGACCTTGTCTAGAATGTGACTTATTATTAGTTATTATAAATAGTTATTATGTCCCATAATTGGTTATCATTGAGGAGATATTTCAGGGATATATTGTCCTGGAAGAAGATAGCAACAGAAAAAGCAAGATGGATTAATGGAATAATCTGGGAATTTTTTAATAAATCTGACATTTAAAAATCAACAAAACTCTTGCTTTCCTTGCTTCAGAAGCACCTCACCCTAAGGCAACCCTGCAGAGTCATTCTGGTGAGCACGCCAGTGGCCAGTTCCCACGGTTGAGCTCACTAATTTGCGCACAATGTTGCCTTCCACACACTCTTGTGTCCTGGGAATTGGGAGGCCGCCCTTTGACCTAGCTCCTGCGGTCACCATTAGCTCCCTCTCAAGGGAAAAGTCGGAGCAATGTGACCAGACCATGTGCCAAATGCCCGGGTCATCTGGGGTCCTGGTTTCATGGGATCCCTCCATGGCTAAACAGTTCCAATGATCAGTGCAATGTCTGTTCATGCAGCAGTAAACTGAAACCCAAAAGAGAGTTGAGATACTCTTCTATCTTTTAAACATCTTCCATTGAGTGTATTTTTTTAAAGGAAGAATTACTTTTTTGAATGTTTCAGGGTCTGGCAAATTTATAAAAGAAGAGCGAACAGAAAAATGATTCTTAGAGAAGAATACGGTCTCTATTCCTTACCCCCACAGTCCGCTCTTCATTAATGCAGGACAGTTGTCTGTTCTGCCCTAGCTCAAGCAGGACAAGGACATAACCTACATACTCAAGATAAGCAATGCTCTGCTGCACACAGCGCAGAGCCATAAACAAACTGCTGCGTACATCAGCAGGGATTCATTGCATCCACTTCATATTCTGAGGTAGGCCAGAGGCTTATGTCCACCAAAACGGCACCTCCTGGAATACATGGCTCCAAAGGGGCTGCAGAAGACCAAGACAAAGATGGACAATGCATTTGACTTTATCTTCGACCGCATAAAACCCACTGCTGTTCGCCCTTCAGCTTGCAGACGTTCCGTGTGTGCTACGTGTCTAGGTTCTGACCTCAGCAGGCCAGGCCAGCTATGTGTAGGTCTTAAAGGAGACAATCTGTGTTTTTCACCAGATCTTTCAAAGGATCAGTTACTCAAAAGTGTTTCAGATCTGCTCTTCCCAACACTCCGTAATCATAACTCTTAGAATGCAAGAGGAAGGATTCAGGAAATGGGAAGGGCTGTTCTGATGACATATTAGACCCAGGACCCATGACTTCAGATATAAACATTCCATTCCCTCTTTTCCATGGAACAGAATTAGCTAAAGGGAAAAAAAAAAAGATGACACGTAGTTTGGGAGGGATTTATCACTTAGATGTCTATAACTCCCTTCAGCTCTCTCAATTTATCTCTGCTGCATCTTCTCTCAGTGCAGCAGGCAGTTGGAAGTAGAGGAACAGTTGCAAGAGAAGGTGAAGCCTAGCCCTTAAAATCTCATTAGGCGCCAGCAAGCAGGCAGCTGAGTCTGTTTGGCAGTCTCTGATGCTAAATCTGACTTAATTCTTTGCGTAGAAGTAAGACGGTTATGGGAGAGATTGAAGCATAAAGAATATCCCATTTCTGCTTCCTTTTCCCAGAATCAGTGGGCATGGAGGGAACAAAAGTCTTGATGTGAATCATTTTCTAAAGCCACCCAATACCCTGCTGTTTCTCATAACATACCTCTGTGGATCATTACTGTGTTTCCAAGCAGATAGTTTTGTATGAAGCATTTATTCATACTCATGATTCAGATAGGTGTGTTCCCTGGAAGCATTATCTTTGAGGCCTACAAAGCACATGACAGCAGCATGCATATGCATATAGAGGGGTTACTCTGTCCACTGACCATGGGCAGGCAATCTCACCATACCAAATTGGTGATGAACCCCACAAGAAATTACAATTGAAGAACACACTCAAAAATATATTACATAAAATAATTTACTTCTCATTCAGAATGGCCTTCCAGACTTATTTATGAGACAGCAGTCTGTGAGTATAGGTACAATCTGCAAGTCATGATGATTTAATAGAGCAAGACCAAGAAATTATACATTTGGATCCTGGACTTGGCTACAGACATGATGTGGAACTGTGTATAGAATAAAGGGACGCTGACAAGGAACTCCAGGGACATTAGAGAAAAACTTTCAGAAAGACAAGAAGGAATAGAAAACCTGTATCTTTAGCACAATGGGATTTGTACACACACACTCCAGAGGCTTCGTTTTACAGTCCAGTAGTTGGCTAAAAAGCCACAAAGGCATCATACATGTAAATTATACTGGAGGGATGGATGCAATGTGCGTGCGTGTGTGTGTGTGTGTGTGTGTGTGTGCGTGTGTGTGGGGTGAGGAGGGTGCGTGGATGTTTGTGCACATTTGGAAGGGCAATAGTTTTAAAAGAATGAGAAGAAAATTACTCCCTAGGCATTCATTAGTAATTCAGGAAAGGTCCTGTATCTTCATTTATAAAACAATACAATAAAAAACACTAAAAAACATCATAAATAACATAAAGGAGAAATTTTCAAGTATGTTATGTGCCTTGAAAAGTTTCAAACAGTAGTTCTAACACTCAGTGTTCCTTCTTTTTCTTTTTTCTTCTTTTTCTTTCTTTCTCCTCTCTCCTGTAATCTCAGTGCCTAGAAAGAGACGGCTTTCATTCTCTGCCAGCTCTGACGGTTGGAGTAGAATAAATAAGATTTGGCCTTGAAAGAGAAAATTTATGAGGGCTTTTCAGTTTGCAGACAACAATCTTTTTCCTGCTGTAGGCTTATAAACGTAAGCATGTAGCCTAGAACCATTATAGGGGGAAACAACCAGCCCCCATGAACGAAGGGGGCTCACCTGACGGCTGAGTTTCTCAGGGAAAAAAAAGAGCACCTTTATCAAGAGAGGAAGATAAAGCACAGCAGATAAAAATAGTAACCTTTAAACTCTGTGCCCTCCCTTGCTCGGCATATAACTTACAGTAACACTTACAGCAGCCCTTGCCTTCATTTCTTCCCTCAGCTCAAGCCTCCCACATCCCAACTCCAGACCCACCAGCCACCAATAAGTATGGCCTGAGCACCCAGGCAGAGAAGGCTTAGGGTCTCAGAAG
Source organism: Hydrochoerus hydrochaeris (assembly GCA_004027455.1). Classification (NCBI taxonomy): domain Eukaryota; kingdom Metazoa; phylum Chordata; class Mammalia; order Rodentia; family Hydrochaeridae; genus Hydrochoerus; species Hydrochoerus hydrochaeris. The sequence continues at coordinate 35,015 of PVLA01004802.1, forward strand.
TACCATTAGTGATAACTGTTGCTAGACAGTTCGGTATCGGTCAGATATATAGTTCTTTAACAGTATCTGTTCCTTAGAATAGTGCTCAAGGTGGAGACCATCTGTGGTCAACGAAACATGAAGTCCTCTGGGTTCACCTCCAGAAAGACCCATGGATTTTTCCAGAAACAGCTTTCCACAAATTAACACTCTTTTCTCAGCCTGCATGGCAATTAGTTCACCTTCCCCTGTTCAAATGCCGTTCAAAGATCAGAACCTGCATGTAAGTACAGATACACACTCCAATTTGAGCACCTGGAGTCTTTCCCATGTACTCTTGCAGGACACAAACACTTTTGAATACATAAACACATATAACTATATACAGAATGTACATGTATATATTATCTATATATATTTAATATACACACATGCACACACTTGTGTATAACACATCAACCTCACCTAAGCACAGAGAATCTGGAGAAGTTCTGGCTAACAGAAACCATGTGCATGTGTATGTACCAACCAGCCAAACTGACGTCAGAGGGCTGGGAGGGGTGTACTGCCAACAATCCTGGAAAATCCAGACCTACAAGTGAGGCCATTATCTGGATACTTGCTCCCCTGACAGCCTAAAGATACTTGGAGAAATTGGACTGGAATGCGGGCCCACCCTGCTGAATACCCACACCCACAGCTAAATCTGGCTTTTACACAGGAGTGGCTCCCACACGGCAGGCAGTGTGGACACTAGGCTACGACGTGGATAAAGCAAAGTGCTTAATACAGATCAGTGTTTGGCCTCAGGTTTTCCAGAGCATAGAGTCTTGGCATTTCGGCCCTCTGCCTCCAGGTGAGACTTAGGCACACTGGGGAAGCCGAGATGTACAGTTTGCAGAACTCTTTGCTCCTTTGTGCTTCTCTGCCCCACAGCTGGAAGGATTGGCCAGATCAAGGTAAAATGGCGACTTCAGGAAGCGGCGGTATGAATCCTTTTCCATCAGATGGAAAATCTTCCTCTGGGCTTCATCAAAGCAGGTGATGGTAGGCTCCAGCATATTCCGGCTCGTCTCCTCCCTGGTGCAGGAATCTAGGTTCACCTGAGGGGCAAAGATCAAGGCTTCCTTAGATCTATAACCCTGCTGAGGGTGGGACGCTGAAGGCTTTGTACTGACGGATTAGACACTGTGTACCATCTACATCCAGGAGTGCAATGAAGGACATTTAGTTCCATCGTGGCATAGGTGAGAGACTACAAAAATTCATATCACTCCCAGGTTGGAAGAGAAATACCTTTTCCTTCCCCACTACTTAAGGACATTTATCAGTAAAACTCACTAAGACAGGTCACTTAGATAAAAAAAGAACCTTCTTAGCAGATTGTTTGGGGATCATCAAGATTATAATAGCCCACTCTCTTGTTCACTTTACCTCATAGTATCTGAAGATCCACACCAGTGACCACCACCCTAGGAAACTTCAGTAAGACCTGGAAATTTCTGTTTTAAAAACTTACCTCCTTAGTTGCTTGGACTGAGATGAATTCATTATAGATCTTTTTGGCTTTGGGACTTAGTTTTGAGGGTGACTTGATTTTCTTGTATTCTTCACAACTGATCCAGAAGTCAATATTCTCCTCACTGTATTCAGACCGTAAGAAAGCTTTGAAAGCTGCCAGCCCACCTGTGACACAAGAGAATGTACCACAGTTTGTCATCAGACTGGTTGGCTTGTAGGATGGTATTCTTCAAATAGGTACTTAGGGGGCTAAGGCATGAGTTCAAGAAATCCCTTTATTTTCTGTGTTTGAGTTTTATGTGGGATCTGGTAACCCTAATTTGTGTTTTGTATCCAGGAGATGACAATTATGCCTAATGATTCTTACTTGAGGTTTCTAACGTGTTATGTTTCTGAATTATCTACACAGATGCCAACTGACAAAGCAGGTTTAATGAAAAGAAACTGAGATTGATTCTGAATATCTCAATATTTAAAATGTCTTCTCTCCCCTATTTTTCTAGGAGATGACAGTGAAGGCTTTTCACACAGTTTCTGTATGAATTTCTCATTGTAGATCACAATACTTTAGGACATGGTAAAATGTTAAACATAAGAGATATAAGATCAACACTTTTCTGGACATCAGAAGGGGCCCAGACTCTGTGTTTCCTAATAGACCAGCATAACATGAGATAATTGGTGTTATTTTCAGAGTAGGGGGAGTATGAGGAAGGGGACTTACATTCATGGCTAATCAGGTTTTCCAACGATTCACCCCATTTCTTGACTTCTTCTTGGCTTACTCTGGAGACATGAAAGAGAAAAATAATAAATTGAATGTTGTCATGGTATAGAGTAAGGACAAGACTAGAATTCTGAATAGAAGCAGAAAATTTATCTTCCATCATTATGATAAGATCTATTGTTGTTGAGGACAATTTTAACTTTAAATGTATGGAAATTTTCATTCTCCTATAAGCTCCATGAAAAGAGAAGTCGGTGTGATCCATGCCTGCCTTAATTAGGGGCATAACCTTCTCCTCATCTCAGAGAATGTACCCTCATCATATAGCACAATGCAGCATCACCAAGGCCTTAGCTCTTACCTCTGGCAAATAACCACTTTGTCCTTCTTGCTATGGGAAGAATTATGTTCACAGGAGTCAGATTTCTGCAGCAGAAAACCTAGCCGATGTTTCATATCTTTTGCACTGAAGAAAGAGAAAGAGAAAGAGAGTTAATGATGATAACCAGTTTTCTCTAAAAGATACCTTCATGGCAGAGTTTGAAGAATTATTGCGAGTGTACAATTCATGTATAGAATGGGAGTTAAAGTGGTGTGACCTCTCAGGAGAAAAAGAATAAAAAAGATTCTTCTTCTGCTTCAACCTATGACGTACTACAAAACCATCAACCAGAGTCAAAATTCTGGTTCCTTTGTAACTGGAATTCCAAACTTTTAGTCTACCTCAAAAGTATCTTCTGTAGGCTCACTGCTTTTATCCAATTGAACCTTTGGTAGCATCGGTGGAACCACTTTGAACGCATGACTCTTCTTTGAGTTATTTTTATGAATTTAAAGCTCAAAATGCAAAGTGCGGCACCTGCCTGCCTCACGCCACCTTCTGGCAGATGGCTGCCATTGCCATCTGTCTCCCTGTCTGAATGCAGGAAGCAGCTTCCGGCTGGGGAAAATAGAGGTTTGTTAGGCTGCTGCCCGGTGTATGAGGGGCCAAGCCATCCCTTTACGGGGTGTACATGGAGTGCTTCCTGAAGCGTGAACGCCCGACAGAGGGAAAAGACAAGCAGGTGGCAGAAACCAGTACTCAGTCAAAACTCTGAGGTCCATTAGGCTTGTTGGTAGACGATCTCCAGGTCTGCCTTCCTTTTAAAATCTACACTACCGCGAGCTGTATGCACTAGCAAAGGCTTTCGGAGCCCTGGGACAAGGAGAAGCAATCAAGAGTCATCACTAAAGCAAGTGAGTGTTTTAATTAGAGTTTCCAGTCATTGTCACAGTTTACTAGGTAGCCAAGGTACACCGAGGCTCCTGACTGGAAAAGGAGGACCTTCTAATACGCTTTCAGCTCAGCTCTCTCACCTTGTGGTTATTTTTTGTTTGTATTTGTTTTATTATAAAAGTCCAAATGATAGTTTAAAAAAGAGAAATGACATTTTTAGAAGAAAAGCTAGATATTCCTACATAATCGGGGGAAGATTAGAGATATAAGGGTAAAAAGACATTTAGTCACACTAGTGGCTGATCCAGATGAGTTTTCTCAGAATGTTTGAATTCAGTTGTATTCTTAGCCTTCACTTTAAATAGTACTTTATCTCCAATGACACTGTATTTTTTTTTCTCTGCTTCCCAACTAGTGACTGGTCAGAGGACCCCAAAATCACCTCAGTGACCACTAGTTATCATCATGAAGGCTACAATGATTCCAAGATGATGACATAAGTGTATCATGATTCAGTGCAGATAAAAATTATCACATCTCCACGTGCCATCTCTACCTGAGATCCAACAGTTTTACCAACCAACACAGGGTCATTACATGAACTACAAGTAAGTTTAACAATACCTTTACAACATAAAAGAACCATAAAAATAAAAATTCGGGAGTCATAAGAGATTTTTAAAAGTCCAGATTTGGCCCTCACTTTGCACCCACAATCCTTATGACCTTGACCAGTTGAGGTCCATCGGGTGCTTCCACCCTGCTGGTAAAGAATGAATCGATAACTTACAGGCTAAGGCGCAGGGAGACGAAAGGGCAGCTCACAGCTGACACTGTTTCCCTCCTCAATTGGCTATTTAATTCATTTTTTGAAGCCAGGGTTCTGGTACAATCTCTCAGCTACCTGCCTAAGTATTTACAGAGCAAAACTGTTGCCTGGCACGCCTATATTTTGAATGGTTAATTTATACGTAACTTAATCAAAGTTTGGAGTAATTTGTTCTATCAATTCAGGAAATTTATGGCGAGGGTGACATGTACTACTGCTCTGCCAGACCCACCTAATTCATTTGAAAGAAGCTATTAACATTTTCAGCCTCCTGAATACAGGCAGAATACTTCTCAGCAACACCCAGGAGGCCAGCTTTTTGCGATTATTTTCAAATTGAAATGTAAAATGATTTCTATGTGTAGGTTCACTGTAAGGTTGAATAAGGTAATAGACACTTTGTGTTTCCTTTCCAATTAGTCTGAAATCTTTTATTTATACATTTTTTAAAAGTCAAATAAGTAGCTATAAATTTTTCAGACCCTCTTTTAAATTAGTAATATATTGATAAAAACATGTTTAAGACGAGCTTATTTATAAAACTTTTAACTGACATGTTATGATCAATACATTTCACCTGTCACTCAAATAGACACTTCAAAATTAGAGGTAAGACAAAGAGCAGGGATCTCTGGCTTTGAAACTCACTTTTTTTTAGAGGAACACAGAGTGAGGGGCCCTGCAGCACTGCATGGAAAGCACGGTGCTTTCCCAATCATGTAGCCAAACCTCCACCTGGGATACCTTCGTCTGAATAATATCTAACATGTATTACCGGAAAGTACAGAGCTGTGATTCTGTGCACCTAAGCGATGCACAAATCACAACATTAACCCCAGACAAGGGTGGAACCACATTGTAACTCCAAACCTCAAGTTACTTCTTAATTCAAACTACCTGGATTCAAACACCTGTCTTTCAGGTCAAAATAGGTCTAAAAACTGGAGTCAGATAAAACACACAGGTACCAAAATTTGGGGAACATACTTCCTATCTAGCTCTTCTGAGAGGAAAGATAAGACACTGCTGCTCTCCTGATCACATTGTTTTTAATTCTAAAGAACCGGCTTAGGAAGGACAGCGTGCAAGTAACTGAGAAAGTCTCTCCAAAACTTTCACATGATTAGTGGCAGGGAAGTCTCACCTCTTCAGGCAGGAAGCCGGCAGACCCGCGAGTCCTTTGCACATCTTGCTGAATGGTGTGGTATTCGCAGACAGGAGAGAAATGCTGCAGAAGGAGCTGCGGTTTCTATTTTGAGTTCACGTTGCCTCTTTTCTGTAAAGATGCTGTCAGAATCCTCTGAGCGTCTCCCTCCAGCCTGCAGAGGTCTCTTTTATAGCCCAGCCACAGGTTCATCTAGCCAATCAGATGGCAGCTCTGAAGGCTGTGTTCCTGTGTCTCCCTCTGCCTCTCCAGCCCAGGGAAGACAGGAGGAAGAAAAGACTGACGCATCTATAATGTAAAGCGACCAAGCAGAGAAAATCCTCTTGCAAAATAGGCAGATAGAAAATAATTTTGTTCTCTGCATTTCTACCAGTGTGTGGGGTTTTTCTAGAGAAGGAGTTGGGGGGAATCTAATGTACTACACAGTGTGAACTTTGTTCATTTGTCTGTTGAAAAAAAATCAGGAAAGTTGCATCTTGGAAAGAAAGATGCTGATTTGAAGCTGATTCCCAACACACTTCCTCTTTTAGATTGGAAATGTTTTACGTGGTCTGAGATTTGAGAGCCTATGTTCACTGTTTCCAAACGGGAGTTGGTAGGATCACAATTTCCAGGCAGTGATTTGCAGAAGTTGATTTCCTGGTTATTAAGCTCACAGCCATGGGGAAAAATACCTGGGTGGAAGATTGGTAAATGCCCTGAAGCATTAACAAAATAGCCTAGGGAAAGCAGATTCCCTACCTCTGTAGTCAACTTGACTGTGAAATACATTTCTAGGAATCTTGCTAAGGACAGGATTCAGCCCAGCAATGACAATCTTTCCTGTATTTGCCTGCCTTCTGCAAGAAATCTCAGACAGCAGCTTGAGGACCAGAGCAGAGAGGTGAACAATCTAGCCACCAACTTGCCTTAGCACGTGAATGTTATGCTTTGTGTAATTCTAAGTCTCCAAACTGGAGAAGACAAAGGAAACAGAGAAAATGATGAGAGAGAGAGAGAGAGAGAAAGAAAATGAATTTACCTCTCATATTCCTAGTATTCAGAGAAACATTCAGGCCTACAGGTGCTTCAGAACATCTGGATAATCAGTATGCTTTGCACACAATATCATAAAGCAGTGCATTAAAATTCATGCAAGTGTCTCACATTTTATAGTTGTAGCTCAAATAGCCACATCAGAGTTACCAAGGAATCTTTAACTGGAAAGCTGTGACTGGGAAGAGAAAATGAATTACTATGTCTGACCATAATAGCTTCTATCGTAAAAGCAGATAGGTTCCTGTGCATAGGCTAGCGTGAGCCACACTGCACATATAGAAAATAGAAATATCAATGATTTAGACAGAGAAGGTGAAAAACAAATGGATTCCAGTGACTCATACTACCAAGATTGTAGAAGGAAAATGATAAACAGCAGTATCTCTATGTTTGCCTCCCCAAATATCCATGTCCCCAAATGTCCCACATTACCTCCTTCTGTTCAAGAGAGCGCCCCTACCCTCTTCCAGAAATGGGAGGATAGACAGATATAAAAAAAGACCGGAGGACTATACTCTTCCGATCATGAATTTAAATCACGGGAGAAAGTCCCTAGCCTTTCCCCTTAAGACAGGAAAAACAGTTATTAGATTGACTACTGAATGACTTTTCCTTGAGTTATAACATGAAACGAGTGAAAGCTGTTAGCCATCTTTGGCAATGATGTAGCAGAGACTGCAGCGCAGTGTAAAATGTAAGAGGCCACCCGAACAGGAAAGAGGACCCTGCAGGGAGACGAAGCAGGCGTAGCTGGCATCGGAGCAGAGAGATTAATTTAAAAAGTAGAAGGCTACTCACAGATGGGCCAGAGTCTTCTTTGCTTACATAGGCACCTAACAAAGTAATCACTCTAATCCCTGGAGTTTAGGAACAGGAGTAAAGAAAGGCCCAAAGGATTTACTCATGCTTGAAAGAGCCATGACAAGAACTTCATGTCTTGGACCTGGAATAAGGGAATCCTGATTTACCCTGAGCTGAATGGACTTTACAAAATGAACTAGTCTGGTGCCTTCACTTTGCCAAAAAAAGAAGTAGAGACCCAGAGAAGGAAAGAGATTTGCCAAGGTCATAGCTCCTCCTTGATAAGGCTGGATCCAGACCCAGGTTCCTTGATACTGAATTATCCAGATTTTCCATTATGCCCTCCTGTCACTCAACAGTCTTATCAAATGAGATAAACTGTGTACACAGAGATATTTCTAAACTGTAAAGTGCTGGCCAAACAATTTTTATTGTTAGGTTCGACACAGCCAATAACAAAACCCAGTGTTAATTTTCTACGTTTTCTTTGAGGAACTTTCATGCTGTCTGGTCTTCTCTGGGTTGGGGAAGATGGGATCTGCTGTAGACCTCACTGCTCTGGTTCTTGGTTAAACCAAGTCTTTTTCACCCCACTCGGTTCATGTGTTTTATATTCCTTTGCTTTTTTGGATTATGATTTCTTGGTTGCAAGATTTTAAATCTTTTAAAACCTATTTGAAAATGAATCTCAGAAATTAACTTATTTCTCATGCCGGGACTCACTGATTGCATTGAGGAGGCGAGGGCTGGTGCACCATGGTGCCTTGGCAGCACCCCAGCTTTCTCTGATATGCACAATGCTATTATGCTTCGGTTTGTCATTCCTGGGTGATGCCAGTAATGTGGAAGAGCTTAGTTCTCAAAACATCTGTTTGTACCTATTCATTTGTTTAAGGCATATCTTTTGAGCACCTTCTGGGTAATAGGTATTCTTTAAAGAGTGCATTTAGTATGGTGGAGTAGAAAAGGTCTCCACCCTAGTGAAACTCTTAGGGGGTAGAATCAGAAAAGACTGTGGAAAGGACCTTTCAGCTGTGATAAAGAGGCTGGATCTTATTAAAGAGTCACAGAAATCCACGGAATCACTAACAGTGAAAAGGCATGACCGAAGATCATACTGGGCTATTGCAAGTGAAAGGACTGAGGTAGTTGGGCAGGAATATGGATACAAAGACCAGTATATAGCATTATTTTGAACCCTAGTTCATCCATTTGTCCACTGCAGCATGGAGAATTACCTCACAAAGTAGGATTTATCAGACACCGCAGAAGACATTCTGCTAGTCCCTGGTAACCTAAGTGGTCTGTGTTATTGAGGAGCGTACACACTGACGGGGGAGAAGGTGGAATAACGAAAACGCCAGTCTGAGTGCCATCATTATAACCTCATTAGAGAAAGGAGAATATGTTTAACCCTCAGAATTAGCAGATTGTTAAAGGATGAATACAAATGTAATCATTGCACAAAGAAGCCAAGAGCATTATAATGCAGGGTACCGTAATTCTTGCTATTTTTATTGTGCATTAGCTGTACAAGGTATGGGTTTCAGCACCTTATATCAATTAATTCAGCTACTGTCCACAATCAGTCCTGAGAGAATGATTCACTTTTTTTTTTTTTTTTTTTTGATGAGACATAGGTTTAAATAACTTACATGCGGCACACATCTAACCGGTGGTGACCCTTGGCTAGTTCAGACAGTCGGGTTCCAAGGTCTCTCCTATTCATCTTTGTTATCATGGCCATTAAAGATGAAAGAAAATGAGCTGTTTGGAGATTAAGTGTTTAGCATTATTGAGGTGTTGAGGGAGAAGGAGAGAGGAAAAACAAGGCTGCACAGATACTCTGCAAACCAGTGTTTCCCGTTATACTAAAGACCAGAATTTATTCCGCAGCTGGTGGAGCTTCTGGGCTAATCACAGTAGTTAAGATGATCAGATTAGTACTCTAGAAAGAGGACTCGGGAAAGAGAGAAAGAGAATGGTCTGAATGTGGAAGAAACTGGCAAAAAGTTTTAAGATTATTACAATAGGCCACTGTGAAATGTGATAGTAAAAATAATATCAACAAAGGTGATGGTGAGAATCACATGAAGTAATACACATAAAAATGTTCCTTTCCCCTCTGCATGAGGAAAACATTTCTCAAGCACTTATGGGATCTAACACAAGGAAGCAAGACACTGTAGTAAGAATTGGCTCTTTTGCTTTAACCAGGCACTACCTTTTCACTTGGGCAGGATGTGAGCCAAAAGTCACCCTTAGGCGGTATTTGCACCATCTCAGATTACAATTTCCTCTCAGCTGTTTGGAGTCTGTCTCCCTCTTTACTGTTAACGACAGTGTCCTAGGTGTCAGTAAAAGATCATGGTTACTGCTTGTTAAGGTTATAAAGCAAACATGCTAGGTTGGATGATGTTCTATACCGGGAATAAAGATAAGGACTTTTCCAGTATGTCTTAATTTTTGAGAAGTATCTCTTTGTCTGCATAAAGCTTTGTAGACACCTACAGTAAACCAAGGAATCAAGCCCTGACACTTGATAATAGCAGGTGATATACCACTTGATTGCCCTGGAAGGACAGTAACGCAATTAACTCGGTCAGGGAGATCTTTCCCAAGAAATAGGGGAAGAATCAAATTAGCCCTATTCTGAAGATTAAATCTTCCTTCTGCAGAGCTTAGCTCAAGATAGAAACAGCAGTTTCATGAAGAGTTCATTTGCATCCCACGGTAGGAAAGAGTCTGGATGGTGCGATGGAAAATGCGTGAACTTCCCTGGAAGCAGACCTGGATTCTAATCCTAGCTCCTCCACAGACTGGCTGGGGAACCTGGGCAAGCTAGGGTAACCTTGCTGATTCTGGCTTCCTTAAATTCCCTGGACTCCCACTTGCCCTCGGATTAAAATTTTAACTCAGCATAATATTCCAGTATTTTCATCATTTGTTCCTAGTCCACAAGTCCATGTCCTTCCATTCTGTTCTTCATCATGGTCTACTCTGCAATCAACCTCAGGTACTGTATCTATGCCCTACTCATCTGAGTATTCCCCATTTCTGCGCTTGGGGCCATGCTGTGCTATTAACTTGAATTTCTTTCTCACCGTATCAAATTCTTGCTTTCTGTTTTTCGGTAGTAATAAATTGATACCCATTCTGTTTTCATCTAGCATTGTGTGTTTACTCTTTAGATTTGACTGGGCTGTATTTGAGAGTAAGATCAGTTTGGTAATGATTTACGCTGAGCATCTTCTGTGTGTCTGTGAAAAATGATCACTTTTGAGATATCAATGTAATAAACACACACTGACACCCACCACATGGGCTAGGCTCCATTCTGGGCACCAGGGACAGATCCAGACCCTCCACCCTTTGACTTTACACTACATTTTGGAGGGTAGATGGAAAAAAACTTCTGGTGTAATCATACACTGCTTAATAATGGGGGTACATTAGGAGAAATGTGTTGTTAGATGATTTTTTTTTTTCATTGTGGGAGCATCATGAAATATACTGACACAAACCAAGATGACCACGACATGATTAGAGAATGAAATCTTATGAGATCACTGTTGTAGGTATATACACCATCCATCACTGCCCAAAACATTGTTATGTAGTACATGACTATATGTGGACAAACAAGTAAAAATTATAAATTGGTTATGTGCTTTGAAGAAAAGAAAAACACTGGTAACTTCAGAAATAATAAGCACTTGTACATTCTTAAAGAATGAAGCAGACCTTCTCTAAGGAGGTAGTATAAGGATGAAATAAGAGCTAGTTATGTCAACAAAGGAACATCTCGGACAGAAGAAGTATCAGGAGATGAGGTTGAGGAGTTTGATAAAAATCAGATAATGCAAGGCCTTGTACCTTGGTAAAAGGATTGAATTTAGTTTTATCTACACTGAGAAGGAATGATATGTTCCATTTTAATGCCTATATTTATTGGCCGTCCTGTAGGCAATAGAGTGCAGGAGAGTGTGTAGAAAACTATAGCAATTATCTAAATAAGGGATGGTTGGTGCCTGAACCAAAGAGACAAATATGTCTTGTCTCTAAACTTGAAGAGCTTTTTTTTTTTCTGACAGTGAAAAACCATTAACTGAACCATTTACTGAACCATTAACTTAGCAAAATGCTCAATATTCCAAAATAACAATGATTGTGTATGCCAGGAAAACACAGAGGAGAAACAAGAACTGCTGATGGATGTCAACTGAATTTGGAATGTATTCAGTTTGGTGATTCTTATGCAGAATGTTATGTAATCCTCACATGCTCTTCAACAACTTCACTGTCCTGGTTGTGGATGATTAGCATTTAAATTTTAAAAGCATGGCTGAGGTAAAAAAAAAAAAAAATAAGGAAAATGTAAGGTTCCCTGACAAAAGAACTCTCCGGAGATGATTCCACAATGGTGTGGTGAAGCAGAGAAGACAAACAGGAAGCAGTGTCACCAGCTAGAGCAGGTTCTTGTACAAATTTACAGGCAAAAGTCTGAATTGGACAACAAAAAGGAACACAACTTAGACAAAGATCGAACAGGTCTCTTAACAAAGGAAAGTGAGAAAAGATAGGCAGAAGGCTTCATCCTGAGGATTTGAAAGAAGCACAGGTCTCAGCTTGAAGATCAGACTGACTCATTCATCAATAATGGACACGTTTTATGGGGTGTTGCCATAGGCTGGGGACCTGGTTGATCATTGCCTTAGTCCTCGTTTTTTGCAGTTCCTAAGGAACCCTCCTGGCTTAAGAGTCTCTTCTGTTCCCATGGAATTACTGTCTTTGTGGCAGTCTCAGTTATGTGAGGGCCTCCTTTTCCTGGAACACAGGTGACTACAGATTTAAGACAACAGCTGGAGACGTTTAGACATCACTCTTGGGTGGGGGGAGCAGATATCTGGAACCAGATGTTGTAAAAGTTGATACATGTGTGCTCCCACAAATCCTGAGAGTTAATTTGTTTACTCTGATCTTGATGTTCTTAGTCTTCAAATGACCTGATAGGCTAGGAAAATCTAGGGCTAGTAAATGATTAATGTGTCTATTATCCAAAAGTTTAAGACAATAAAAAATGCAAAATGAAGGTCAATCTTTCTTCTACTGTAGGCTCAAGGGAAGAGTTATGGTTTTAACAAAAACCACTGTAAGTCCCTGACTAACTTGGAAGAAAATATAAATTTTTGCTTTTAATTAGTAGCAGGTAAAGGGCCTAAGAATTTGTCCCCTGGCCCTATGGCAGTATCTAACTGTCCTATGTCAATGACATGTTCGGCCTGAATCCAGGGGACCATGTAGAAGACTTACAGAGTAAAAGACTGGAAAAAGGAAAGGAAACAGAATGCTGACTTGGGCAAATTACAAATACTGGATGTGTTTCCCGAAGTATTCAAGGTTTAGCTCGAGAAAGACCAGCTTCTTAAGACTCTAGCTAAAAGTCAGCTTTTCTTTTGGACCATTTTAATCTTTACAAATGTATGTAATACATTGTGTTGGTTTATATATTTAGGTTCTACCGTTTCAACACAGCTGGGAGTTCTTCAAGTGCTTCATATTGATTCTGCACAGTGCTAAGGGTTGATTGGCTTGGGACATTTTTAACAGCAGTGACATCACCTGACTCCATGTGCCACCTCTCTGGGTAGCTAAGTTACCTCTCTGGGTAGCTAAGTTGAGGTCTATCACCCTTCTTTGGGTAGTTGTCTCTGTAATATCTGTTATAAAACATTTATTTATATGTAATTTATTTAGATACTCAGACTCTAAGTTTTATGAGGCTTGTGAATTCTCACTTTTGTTATACTAGAAGGATTTTTGGAAACTTCTGATGGTAAACAACAATAACAAACTCCATAATAAGGAGGAAATGATGCCTCTCAGAAAAACAGCAGACTTTCATTCTATTTAGCTCTGATTAGCAAAATGAAAGGATGAAATGGAAGGTTTATTTTCCACTTCAAATCTTTCTTTGCTTTGTTTGGATTTTTAGCTTTTGCTCTGAGCAAGCAGCAATGGTGCAGTAACACGCTGGACCTATCCAAAAGCAGAGAACCAGGGTGATTTCAGACGGTGGTGATGGAAAAGCTACAGAGTCGCTTGACTTTGCAAGAGATGACAGAGGTCCTTAAGGACAAGAAAGATGAGGCTTGCAAAAGGATCTGAAGGCTGGGGATGTGTTCTGTTTTCTAATGCACACTTAGCATGGGCTGGACACTGGGTTCAATTCCCAGGAGCTCCCCACCCCCAACCCCACTCTACCCCTCAAACCACTGTTCCACCTTCCATTTCAGTTATCTGTGGCCAATTATGATCTAAAAATATTACATGAAAAATTTCAGAAAGAATTCATACATTTTCAACTGTATGGCATTTTGAGCCATGTGCTGAAATCTGGTGCTGTCCCTTTCTGGCTCACCAGAGACTTGGCTCATCCTTTCACACAGCACATTCAGGCTGCCTGTAAGTCAGTAGCCCTCTCAGTTACGGGATAAATTGTCATGGGATCACAATGTTGGTATTCAAGTGGTTCTCATTTTATTTGACAATGGTTGAAGGTGCAACAGTAGCGATACAAAAGAGGCCCCGGAAGAACAGATAATTCTGGTACTACTGCATGTAATGAGGTTGCGGGGAGTACAAAATAAGACAGGCTTTTTTAAGCATCCACCGGGATCTTGGAACATACTCACCTTGGATAAGGGAGTAGGGGTCCCACATTGCCATCAGCAGTTAAAAACTTAATTAAGTAAAACTTAATCCTTGCCTAATTTTTTTTGATATCTTTCTGATGTCATCTCCTTGTTTTCTCCATCAGTTCAGGTTTTTGCATTTTCTTGATTCATGTTTCAGTATTTCCCATATTTCTTGCAGTTTCTTAACCTGGATGTGCCCTTCACTCTGCCTCCTTACAGACCCTGATTTGGGCTCCTGGCTTCATTCTCGCTCTTAATCCCTGGGCTTTTGCTGTAGGTTTACACCACTCTTGCTCTCAGTAACTCATAACAATTGCTGATCTCTGTGGACTATTTCACATCTACTAATGGCTTAACTTCCTGACAGTACAGGTATCATTATTTTCCCATTCTGCAGATGAGAGATCTAAGATGCAATGAGGTTAGTAATTTATTAACACAACCAAGGAATAATAGGGCAAGACTGAAGTTCAGGCTGATTGGTTCCCAAGTCAAATTCTTCACGCCACTTTGCTTACCCATTATCAGCTGACAGAATTCCCCTCCCTCACGGGCTTGCTTATATATACATATTGTTATATATACATATTGCTTCTTTCCTTCAGGGATACAAGATGATGGGGGTCAATTTTGCTGTGTCAGTGAGTTAACCTTCCTATGTCCACTTCTAATTTAATGACCTTGATCTTCGGTCTTCCACTGGAGCTGAAATAACTAAGTAATCACCATAAAGGCAAGATAAGAAGGGAAAGACAATTCTATTAGTCTTGTAAATTCACACAGTACTTCCTGGCAGTAGAAGAATCCTTTTGAGTATAAACCTTTAAGAGTTTCATTTAAAAAAATTATCTTTGGACTCGATAATTAAGTTACGGAGAAGTAATTCTATCTGTTTCTATAAAGGTCATGTCTTAAGAGACAGGGAAACAAAACTCCTACATAAAAGAGCTGATTTGAGGAGGGCTTATTAAATTCTAACCCTTGCTGTTGGCCTTGGTGTATGAGCCAGGTTAAGATCGACAGAGAAACACTGTCAGGAATTCTGCTGAGCTCCTGTGTAAAAAAGTAAATGCACTCACATACATCATGCTGTAGGGACAGCTGACCTTTGCCTCAAAGGAAACAACAGTGATGGTAAAAAATATATATATAATGCTGTGGTGTTGACTCAGAAATATGACAGGGCTACCCCACAGTCTACAGCTCGTGTGCTTTGATTGTTTTCTCGGGAGTGTTGATGGGTCTGTGTTAGTCATAAAATGATCCCAGCCATTTCCTCTTAAAATAACCCTACCATTTCCAAAACACTTCACAGTTCATGAAGCACTTTTTCCTACATTATCTCATTTGTCTCTCACATCAAACCCAGTGTGTCCAAAAGTGAGATAATTTTCCCTCTCAAAGCTACTCCACCTTCAGCCTTCTTCCCGTAAATCCTCCCCCTCTAAACATTTCTCACTCTGTTTTGCCTGCTCGTCCCTTACTGCCCTGGTTTAGATCCTCACAAACCTGTCCTTTGGAGAAGATGTCCCGCTTTCTCTTTGAAGTAGGAACGTACCTGTTTCAGCAGAGGTTTTCATGGAGAACGTTAGTGTATAACGCAGTGTCTCTGGGGGAAGGAGGACAGCTTGCTGGAACCTAGCCATACCCACTGGTTTGGGGGCCTGTATCTGCCACAGTATGGCATACAGTCTGCCACCCTGTGATACGGTGGCAGAGTTGGCTGGTTGCCACATAGGCCATATGCCTCACAAAGGCTAAAATATTTATTTACTTTCTGGCCTTTCACAAAATTGCTAACTGCTGGCCGACAAGACGAAAATAATAACCAAAATATCCTTCGTATTAATTTATCTTTAACTCATCTAACAGAGTACTGTCATACTCTGACTCAAAAAAATTAATACTGTTCAGTTCCTACAAAATAAAGATAAAATTCCCTGGACAAGACTACCCAAGACATGACAGCCAAGTCCCATTTCTATATAAATTTCCAATCCTTTTACAAACACTGAAATATTTAGTTTTAATATCTTGGGGGTCTATAATTCCATAAGCCTGAGCTTTTTTTTGCATTTTTTTTTTGTCTAGATGAAAATCCCTCCTCCAGTCTAGCTTCCCAAGTTCACTGCACCCTAATCTTTAAAGTAAATATTCTTTTTTTTTTTTTTTCTGGTACCAGGGATTGAACTCACGACTTTATACTTGCAAAGCAGGTGCTTATGCCGCTAAGCTAAATCCTTGGCCCTAAAGTCAATATTCTTATAGGAATATCTTTTTAAATTCTTGGTTACAAGGAGGCCTCCTTGTTTACATGTTTGTAAGTATTTTGATCATTTCATATATGGTAACAGTCAGTTATTTCTAACACAAATTCTAATTTTCTATATATTGCTGCTCTTTCTTTTTCTACGCTATGAACTTGCTGGTGGTGAGTGATTAATGCCATGCTATTCTTGTTGTGCTTACTGGTTTCTAGCGTGTGTCTTGATCTCAACAGGATTAAGTTAGAGTTGTTGAGTGGATAAGTCTGTGGAGAAAAATTATTATAGCTTCATTTATATATAAGAAAACTAAAACATAAGATGAATTTTAGTCAGAATATATTAGGTTATGATGCAGTAGCATACAGTTCACTCCCAAATCTCAGTACGCTTAGAAGAAAAAAGATTTACCTCTTGTTCATGCGGCATTTTGATATAGAAAATATCCAAGGTAGTTATGCTACCACAGGGTCTAGGCTGCTGGTCCAGCTCTGTTTGTAAATATTTTTTGTTATTCTTGGTAGAGAGGAAGAGAACAGAGCATAATGTGCCCTACCTATGGACGCTTTTGTACAGAAGTCACACACATTAGTTCAGTTTCTATTACACTGTATTTTATTGGCCAACTGGACATCAAAGAGGGAGGTAGTTATAATCTTTCCCCTAAGAGGGGCAGCAATTATTTTTAAATAATCATAGAATCTACTACAAGGAGTTTAAATTAGCAAATGGCAGGATAGGGATTTGAAAAGAAATCACTTCATCTGTAAATCCAGTTTCTCTTTCCATTCATCATAAAGCAGACTGACCGAGACAACAGAAACACCTGTGTCCTATTTAAACTGACTTGACCCCCCTAGACCATCTAAAGGAAGAGAACAATTGAAAGATTGCTCAGGTTGGTTCTCTTAGCTATCACTATCAGGGAATCAATTACTGCATCCATAGACGGAAATGCAGGAAGTGACAACTTCCGTGACTGTTGATTGCCTTAAAAGGACCTAGCAGCAGGGAGACTGCTGAAATGGGATGCTATGACCTGCATCTGGAGTAAAAAGGCCCAGGGAAGCTTGACAGCACTGGGATTAAAGGTACATGCATAAGGCTGAGAGCGATATTGCTCATATCTGTCTTTTAGGTTTTATTAATTTTTCTACTAATGGCAAAATTATATGAATTACTCAATACAAGCTGAGCAAATTTCTGGCCATTTCTACGGTAAATTCATCATGGAGATAGCTATGCTTCCTGATCTCATAAAGATTACGGTGTAATGCGACATACAGACGCTAGGTAACACACCATTTCAAGAGCATTGAAAACAAAAAAGGAAGAACAGAGTTGAGGTGGGCAGCATCAGTGCTCTGAAAGGATTCTTTCAAACGCCTTTTACTGTTTCTGTGAGCTTCTCGCCCAGCTTGTGAGCGCCTTTGCTTCTAATCACCTGCACCTGGCTCCCCTTTGAAAGATTTAGCAGGTGTATTAGTCAGTTTTTCTGTTGCTGGGCATGACACCCAGGACTCACAACTTACAGAAGAAAAAGTTTAACTTAGCTATGGATTGGGGAATTTGTTTCCTAGTAGACCAGCTCCAAGGCAGGAACATCATGCTTAGGCCACATGCTTAGTCCATGGCAGCTGGGGAGCAGAGCAGGGAAATGTAGGACCAGTAGAGAAACAGTATATAGAACCCAAGGCTATGCCTCCATGACCCACTAACATAATGTATAGCCAAAAGTGTGATCTGCTAATCTTCTAGACATTTCTTCATTCAATGAAGTTGTCAATCAGGATTGGTTGCAGCCTGCAAGTGTAAATCAAAGAGTAACCTAGCAGTTTTAATGTTCTTGCCAATAATTGGTTGGAGAGTCTAAACCAGCTTTGGTGAATCTTTCAGAGCTTTCAGTTACACTATCAGTGTACTGAATCTCAAAATTCTTTTATTTGTTGTTGCTTTTTTTGTTGTTGTTGTTACAAAGGATCGAACTCACAACCTTGTGCTTGCCATGCAGGCGCTTATGCCGCTGAGCTAAATCCTCAGCCCAAAAAATACCACATCTTTTTTTGTTGGTGGTGGTGGTGCTGGGAATCGAATTCATGACCTTGTACTTGCCAGGCAGGCGCTTAGGCCAGCGTACTGCAGAGTGTGTGCCAAAGGTCTATCAGTGCTGGTCTAAACACTCAACTTCCTTGACTTCCCAGGACACAGCACTGGGGGGATAATTTTGCTCCACTGATCCCCTGAGTTCCCTTGATCAGGCTGAGCTGAGCCTTTGATGACCATATCCCTTGTGGATGCTATGGCCATGGACAGACACCCAACTATAAAGAGCATAATTGGCCAGTGGCTCCAGCTGCTCATCCTGAACTCTGCTGACCCAGAATCACTGCTTTTGTGCTAAGATCACATTTCCCCAAGCTGCTCCCAGATGGTAACTGAGTGTGGCAGGGCTTCTTAGGCAGACTATTCCTGAGAGACACAGGCCTCCACTGACATAGCTTTGGCTCAAGGTACAACTTAGCAGTTTCAAAAAATTCTCTTTAGATGGACAGCAATCTTGGATGTTCCCCTTACCTCCCTACCTTTCTCCTGCACACAAGTTCAGACCAGTATCAGAGCATCATGTTCTGCCTGATTACTCTCTCCTTCCTTTAACTGATACTCAAAGATGGTAGGCATTTATGGAGTACCATACCATGTTTGTATATATGTACTGTGTGTGTTGTGTAATGTGCAAGTCAGATAAGCTTGTTTATCTCAACATTTATCAATTCTTTTTGATGAAAACATCCAAAATTCTTTCCTTCTAGGTCTTTCAAAATATACTGTATATTATCAATATTTATAGTTAATGTACTATGCAACAGAACACAAGAATTGATTTCTGCTCTCAGACCATAATCTAGAACCTGATGCTCAGTCTTTTCCCATCCTCCCACTTTCTCTACTTCTCCAGCCTCTAGAAACCCTATTCCACTCTGGATTGCTATGAAATCCATTTTTTAGGTTCCATATATGCATTAGGTTGTGAGGTATTTGCCTTTCTGTGCTGTTTTATTTTTCTTGACATAATATCTTTCTATCTTTATTGTCTCAAAAATGACAGGATTCCATATTGTGTTTATGGTTTAACAGTATGTCATTGTGCATAAATGCCACATTTGTTTTACTTATTCATCAGCGATGGACATATAGGTTAAATCCATTTCTTGACTATTATGAATAATTCTGTAATTTCATATATATCCATCCCATCTTGGTAGTTGCTTTTCAGAAGATTCAGACAAACACATGAGCTTCCTCACTAATTCTTACCCTAATCCTAGCTCTGTATACTTCTTGGTTTCCCCTGTGAGAATTTACACATGAATGTTGAAATCAAAAAGCCAACAGGTAATAGTGGTAATTTCAGAATCAAAGAAAGGTATAAAAAATAACATACTGAGAGATACAGGAAGAAGCCAGCTCTGGACAGCCTGGTTGGTCATGCCAAGGATTTTTAACTTTCCTTAAGAAGATTATAAAACCATTGTAAGAAAAGTAAGGAGATAAAAAGATCAGATTTCCATTTTAAGAACATAATTCCCTTAACTGAATTATAAGGTAGAATAGAAGTGAGGAGATCAGATAAAAAGTAGTACAGTGCTCAGACCAAGGCTGAGGCAAAAATCCACAGCACACAACTGGTTTTGGAAAAAAAAAAACTTGCATACCTCAGAGTAGGAAAATGGTAATTAAAATGGAGAGATTTGGTTGAATCAATGAAATGTTTCGATGATAAAATCAATCTGAAATTTTTATCTACTACCTCTAAGGGATGAGAAAAGAGGACGTATGAAAAATGTGTCCTATGTTTCCACCCTGGGCAGCTGGCTGGACAGCAGTGCTATGGACTGAGAGAACTAAGAAGCCAAGCCGCGCTGAAAGAGCCCGCCAAGCTGCACACTGAATCAGAGGCAACTTTGGCTTATTTTAACTAAATTAAATTTAATAGTTTTCAACCCGAGAATGTAGACTGTACAGATGAGTAAACATCAGTCTGTCCCTGAAGCACCATGCGGTACCGTAACAGGAAAGAGTGACTACTAACATTAAATGCAGCACAATACAAAGTAATGTCAGATGAGTGTCACAAGAGAGGAACAATATACTAAAGAGGAAGAGAAAGACAGAAGTAGAGCCAGCATCCACTTAGGACACAAAATAGGAAGATGTATCATTGGAAGAATGACGGGACTTCAAGAAATGCAGTATAACTGGAGTTAAGCCAAGGATTCCTCTTGCTGCCACATTTAGCACAGAAAATAAGGCAAAGATGAATTTTAATCTTAATTATTATTCAATTTGTTGCCAACAGTTGCATATACTAAGTTCCTCCTTTCTCTCTACCCTCCAGTCATGCACCTTCAGTAACTCTGTATCCTGCCTGTAGTCTATTTATATCCTCTTCGGATACTCAGCTGGCTCAAAAATCTTGGTGTTTTCTCTCCCATGCCCCCTCTTCTGTTTTGGCCTCTGGAAGGATGGGATATTTCATGGTACATGATGAAAGTCTGAGAACCACATGGCTAGGCCATGTGCTGCATTTGGGGAAGGGGCATGCAGGCTAAACTGACCTGCTCAAAGCCTTCTCTATCCTCCCCAAACAGAAAGATAGATGGAATCCTGTGCTTTGGAAAATTAATCAGAAGCTGGGTGGGTGGAAAACAAACAGAATGACTTATGGCCCGTTTTAGGCCACTCTAAATCTATCCTACCAGGTCTTAATAAGAACTATAATGTGAAATGCATAAACTGCAACTTCTGGCTATAGCGTAAGTGCAGAATTACAATACTTTAACATCTGAGGAGGAAAAGGAGCAGGCACAACTTGTTTGCTGGACTCTATAAATCTTAACTTGTTGTTGTACTATTGGAGCAGTATTCAACTTGTAGAGGAAAAAGATAAGTCCTAGGAGAATTATTTATAATAGAGATTTTTTTAAAGTTTCAGAATAGGATCTAAATCCAGTGCTCAGTTGGCTTCAGTTCTGTCGCTGAGGCACTACCCCACATCCTGAGGTCCCTACCTGCTTCACTGATGAATGAGAATCTGTGTCAGTGCTGATGTTCCTCCAGGCCACTGAGTCAGCAGAGATTAAATTACGCTTTCCACTCTTTTCCCCCGTGAGGCATTTAGAAAGATTTCTCATTATACATCTTAAAGCTAAGATATTTTTCATTTAAATTGAAAATGAGTCACAAAAATTATTAACTACATTGTTTGTCCTGATTGTAAATGAGAAGTGTAGTATAATGGAACATGGCTCTTGTGAAGATAAAGAATAGGTAAATAGTCTAAAAAACAAACAGATAGATAGATAGATAAGGGATGGAAAGAAAAAAATCCAATGTAATGCACCCTCAATGTTTCACTTGAAATACAGGTGTCACTGTGAATTTCAATTTTTAATCCTATCATGGTTCTAGCAGCAAGGTTAATTTCCCACCCAAACCTACGAATGGAAGAGTTATTAATTCCAGTTTTAAATAGTCATTTTTGATCCTTATCTTTTTGGCCTGTTAATGCTGGGTTAAAAATGGAATGGAGGGAGATAAGTGTGGTCAAAGTTAGAAATTTTTTTACCTGTCCCCTCTTTTTGACAGACTCTAATTTTATTTAAGCGCATTATGCCTCTTGCCTAACTTAGACACTTGTTTCTGTATCTCTGCCTTCAGTCACTACTAATCATCCACAGAATAGGCATTTATTGAGCACCTACTTTATTCTGGGCCCTGCAAACTATGTAGATAGAGACTACTTTGATCAAGAGATCATAGCAATAATGATTTATATTTCCAGGGTTTTTTTCAGATTTCAAGATGATTTTATAGTTTGATTCACAAAATATCATATATTTCCCACCAAGCTGTTTTGTGGCTGTGACAAAATACCCAAGAAAACCAATTTATAAAGAAAAGTTCATTCTGACTCATGGTTTCAGAGGTTTCAGTACATTATTACCTGGCTCCTATGCCTTAGATCTTGTGACAAAGCAGAAATGTCACCACAGAAGGACATGGTGGGTTATAGCAGCTAAGTCTGTGACAGTCAGAAAGCAGAAAAAGAGGAAAAGAACCGGAGAGGAACATAATCTTGATCCTGATTTTTA
Source organism: Hydrochoerus hydrochaeris (assembly GCA_004027455.1). NCBI lineage: Eukaryota > Metazoa > Chordata > Mammalia > Rodentia > Hydrochaeridae > Hydrochoerus > Hydrochoerus hydrochaeris. Next base: position 57,405 of record PVLA01004802.1, read on the forward strand.
GATAAGGGGATTGAGGCTCAAGGAAGTCAAGTTAGACAATTATTTAAAAGGCACAGTTTACAAAGCCAGAGTGCTAATCTGACTCCAGCTCTAGTGCTCCTTCCAGTGAACCACAGCTTTTATTTTCAATGTGGCCCCTTTGAAGTCCCATTAGAAGTACACATAGGGACCTTTCCACAATGGCTCTCCTGGTTCACTTCACTCTACAGAAAGATCAAGGGGGAAAATGTACTAAGCGTTTAGAAATTATGCCACTAGAGCATCGCTGATGGAAACTGTGAGTGATTTAATCTGCTTGGAGACACCAAACAGCATCCCACAGCATGTTGCTATGGCAACGCAACTCTTATCTTTCTGGCTTTAAACAGAAATATCTCAAGGGCAGTGTAATTAGGTAAGTAGAGCAGTGAGTCTGCATTCATGAAGTCATTTTCCAATGATTACTGTTTTATTATTGTACTTGATGTTCATAGGTTCTGCCCAATATGTCAGGTCTATGTGGGGAGTGTGTTCATTCCTCTGTGTGTGTGTGTGTGTGTGTGTGTGTGTGTGTGTGTGTGTGTGGTAGGTGGCTGTTGCGGGAGCAGTATTTTAATTAGTACCGACCCCTCCTAAATTTCTCTAGCAGGTGGCACCATATGGCAGGCTCCCACTCAAGCACAAATATAACAAAATAAGAATATGTGAGTTTGTGAGACACACGCACAACCTCTAGCCACGCTAATCAGGGTTATGAGCATGTTATAGGAACACTGTTCTCTTGTGATTTGGTTTCTTTTTTTTTTTAATTAAATTTCAGTGCAGCTCAGAATTGTTTATTCTGATTCTCTCTGACTCAGATTGTTATCCCCAAGGCTCCTGAAAGTTCTTTAACTTCTACTTCTAATGCCTGGAATCCCTACACACCTACTCAGGCATCGCCACGACTTTCTGTGTCCTCTCTGCCCTGAAAATACAGAGCTTCCTTGCTGAGTTGTATACTCATCCTAGGAGAATGTTGCCAGAGAGAGTCTGATTCCTAAGGCTTTATCATACCTCTCCTCCTTATATGACCGAAAAGATGACAGGAGCTCCTTTTCTTTGAGAACCAAAGCCTTTCATCAGGCACTTTGGGTGTTTTCTCAGGTCTTCCATCCTCATAGCAGAGATGAGAAACTGAGGCTCATAAAGGTTGAAAACAAGCTCCAGGATTACGTAGTTATTTACAATCAATGGACCTAGCCAACATCTGGAGCCACTGTTGATCATCACGCTGGTGATAGGCTATCTGGCCCTCGTCTGGTTCCTAACGGGATGGTGACTCCTGGCTTAGAGCACTACACTGTGATCCTCTTCTCTGATTTTCACAGATTGAGAAACAGGCCCAATCCCTAACATTTATTTTTTATGAAATTTAATTTAAGAGTTCCTGCCTTTGATAATATCCTAAAGTGCCTTTCAAGGATAAAGATACTGCACCCTCCTTTGAAAGGTGATTAGCTTGGGTAGGCCTCTCCTTAGTTGCTTTGGGTTTCTCTCTCCTTCTAGGAGTTCTCCTGGGTGGCCATTTGACTTTCCAGCAAAGTGACACTGAGATATCCTGACATCACTGAGTGGAGAAGCTCAGGAGGTGTTGGCATGTGGGGGAGAAATCAAGATGGGAAATACTGCTGCATGTCGTAGGGAACCTACCACCCTCCCAGATCTTATTTCATCTTTATTATATCCAATAAACGTTTCTTTTTTTCTGTGGACTTTCTCTCAAATATTTCAGTTTGCACTTGCCATTTTCTAAATTCAATTGTGTTTATAATCAATAACATAGCAAAGTAGTCGTTGAATTTACATAAACTTAAAAACTAACATATATCTTAAACTCAATATACATATTTTAGGAATTTTTTTATTATTTATTTATTTGATTCTGGGTATTGTCCACAGCCAATGTGAAGCATATCTGCTGTCACTGAAGCTCATTCCCAGTCTTATGCATATTTTTATCAATTTTGTACTGGATTGCTTATGTTCTGCATCATACATATTAGTAGAATATACACACATAAATCATACAAATACAATACTGCTTTGCAATGGGCCAGGTCTGTGATATTTATTTGTATGACTTAGGACAAAAATACAAAACGCAGCCTGTGGTCTACAGTCTACAGACTTCTTAGGGATCCAGTCTTTTTGACCTGTCTCAGAATTTGCATTGGTGATGCAAAAGAAAGATTGGGGTAAAACTTCTAGTACCTTAGCATGAACCAAGGTACCAAACTTTCCTTGTAGTGATTATATTCTTTACTCCCTCCAAATAAGAGCCAATTTCCTCTTTAAAATGTCTCTAAAATTATTCATTTTATCAACTCTTTATTATGTCTTCATTCACATCTGTAACTGTTTTGTGAGGTAAAATAGAAACTTTCTCCTGGAGCATTCCTGCCGCAACCTGAACACCATACTGTCATGAGGAAAAGCACTTGTGAGGTTGTGGGATGTGCGGCGACCTAGCTCTCCCCATAATCATCTCGACTTTTTCTGAAGAAAATAGCTGATGAACAAATGGTGGCAATTCAGACTTGAATGTTTGGTAAACCTTTTCTCACAAATGAACTACAATAAGATTATCACTTCAAGAAAAATAACTGTCAGTGTTTCTTGCCAAAGATAATAGCAGAATTTTCAAGTAAAAATAAAATGTTAGAGAGCATGTATCTGTCACCATGAGTTTGACAGCTTCCAACGCTGAACAACTTATCTGATGAGGTGAATAGTGGGTTTAATGAATTTTTAAAATGTATAATCTAACAATGAGTTAGCCAAAAAAAGAAACTAAGAGAACAATCCCATTTGCCACAGCATGAAAAGAATGACATACTGAAAAATAAATTTAACCAAAGAGGAAGATTTATACATTAAGACAAAAAACAAAACAAAAAACTGATGAAAGATATTAAAGCAGGCACAAATAAATGCATCCTATATTTATGGATTAGAAGAATCAATATTGTTAAAATGTCCATCTTAAAAAAATATCCATTTTACTCAAAGTAATATAAAGACTCAATGCAAGTTTTGTTAAAATCACAATGCTAGCTTTTACAGAAATGGAAAACAATCCTTTTTGTATTCATACCACAATACCCAAAATAATTGTCATTTTGAGCAAGAAAAAAAAAGCTGAAGGTATAGTATTTCCTGACTGCAAAATAAATTGCAAAGCTACAGTAACTAAAATATAAGATATTATTATAAAAAGAGACCTATAGAAAAATTAAACAGAAGAGAGAGCTCAGAAATAAACTTATGTACATACAGTCAACTGATCTTCAACAAGAGTTCAAAAAGTATGCAACAAAAATAGAACAGTCTTTTCAATTTGTGATGCTGGAAAATTATATCCCCATGCAAAAGAATGAAATTAAATCTTTATCTTGTACAATGCACAAAAATAAACTCAAAATAGTTCACAGACTTGAATGTAAGATTTCAAAACAGTAAAACTCCTAAAAGAAAACACAAGGAAAAGCTTTTTGACATTGGAATTGACTTTTTGGATAAACACCAAAAATACAAACAAGAAAGGCAAAAGCAGTCAATTGGGATTACACAAAATTAAAACTATTGGAATGGTTCACACATTGTATCAACTTGAGAAGCCTAGGAGCTTAACTAAGTATCTCAGCAGTTATACATCCTAGGATGTTGTTCACTGTGTCAACTTGAAAAGTTTAAAAGTTTAAGTGACTCAGCAGGAGCTTCCTGAACATCCTGGACCTGTGCAAGAAGAAAGCACAGAGATGGTGGTAATGCTACACTCTCCCTAGGGCGGGTAGCCTGCATACAATATAAAGGAGAGAAAAAGACTTGTTTTCCTTTTTTTGCTCTTGCTTCTTCTGTTGTACTCTGTCACTTTGAACTACTGCCCCTCACCATCCCACCCTGCCTTAGGGTGAGCCAATTACAGATTTAAACCTCTACAAACTATAAGCTAAATAAACCTTTCTTTCCTTAATTTTGGGTATCAGGTATTTTGTCTCAACAAGAAGAAAAAAGTAACTAGAACAAATCTTCTGCACAACACAAAGGAAAGAATAACATGAAAAGACAGTTTATGGAATGGACAAATATTTAAAAACTATAAATAGTTAACACCCAAAGTATAAGGGACCTATACAACTTAATAACAAGCCATAAAGAACTCAATTGTAAAATGAAGACAAGAACTGAATAGATATTTCTCCATGGAGGCCATATATAGACATTTCTCCATGGAGGTCTCAAAGGATATATGAATAGATAGACACTTAACTTCACCAATCATTGTGAAATGAAAATCAAAACCATAATGAGACATTATCCTACACCTATTAGGATGACTATCAGCAACAAATATTTGCAAGGATGTGGGAGACGCAATTCTGTATACTATTGGTGAGAATGTAAATTGGTAAAACATCATATAAGCAGTGTGAGAATTCCTGAAAAAATACCAGTAGAGCCACTAGATGATCCAGTAAACCCCACTTCTGGGTTTATATCCAAAGGAATTGAAATCAAGACTTGCATTTCTGTGTTCATTGAACAATAACCAAGAAACAAAAGCAATGCAGGTCTCCATTAATGAATGGATGGATAAATAATGTTTATCCATGAAATATTATTAAATCTTTAAAAATGACAAATAAGCTATTTTGATGATATGAATGAACTTGGCTAAGCAAAACAAGCCTAATGCAGAAGAGCAAATACTGTGTGATGCTATTTATAAGGTAAATCTAGGGCTGGGGATTTAGCTCAGCAGCATAAGCGCCTGCCTTACAAGTGCAGGGTTGTGAGTTTGATCCCCAGTACAAAAAAAAAAAATCTAAAAAAGTTAAACTCATAGAATTAGAAAGTGAGATATTGTTTGCCAGAAGCTAAAGTAGGAGGTAACAGGGAATTTTTTTTTAAAAAAGCTATACATTTAATTGTAAAATTGGAAAAGTCCTATCTACTGTACAATATAGTACTTCTAATTAACTGTACTGTATTAGATACTTTAAAGTATACCAAAAGGGTAGATTTTATGTTATGTTTTTATCCCCTGACAAAAATAATAATAATTAAGAGGGCAGCAGGAGACCTTTAAAGGTGATGGACAGATGTATGTCATGGACTGTAGTGACAGTTTCATCATTATATATTTCCAAACTCATCAAGTTGCATAAATTAAACCTGTATAGCCTTTCTATGCCAAGCATACATCTATAATGTGATTTTTAAAGAAGTTATGTTGGCATTTGGGATATCTTAATAAATCAGTGAATCAATATTTTTTTAAGAGATGGATACATGGTGTACTAAACGCTACAATACATTTTCTATGATTTCAAAAGTTATATTGCAAAAAAAGTTTAAAAAACTACCACTTGTCAAGTTTTGATGTAGAAAAAACAAGCATGTTTATGGTTATGTGAAAAGACTCTTAAAATATTCCCCATTTTTCCAACTATGTATTGTGTGAAGGCAGATGTTCTTTATGTCAGTCAAAGCCATTTATTACAGCAGACTGAATGCTGAGGCAGAGAAGAGAATTCAACTGTCTTATTTTAAATCAGATGAAGGACTTGCAAAAATGTAAATACAGTACTCTTCTCCCTAATTTTTTACTTTGAAAAATACAGCACCTTGCATAAATTGTTTAAACTGCATTACCATAAATGAATTCATAATTATTTTAAGTAAGTTAATAAGCTAATAAATAGATGTTTAAAACTTTTTGGTTGCAATTTTTAATGTGAAAAATATCAATAGATATTGCCTATTATACAGAAGTTCTTTAGGGTTTTCAATAATTTTTGAGAGTTTCAAAGCATTTTGAGACTAAGAACTGAAAGTCAAGCTAACAGACTTCTAAATGTGAAAGTATTTAAACTTTAAATGTTCTATCTTCCTATCCTGACAATTCAAAGTTAAATTTAGATTGCTCCTCCTCCCAGTGCCAGCGCCTTCCTCTTCTCCATGCATTACAAGGGGCCACAAGCCACCAGCAGATCACACGTGCAAACACGTTCCTACTTACTGTCACCCGCCGCCCAGGGCCACCCTGTGGGCCTAGGCAGCTGCCTATCTCCTGCTATGTCCAATCTCAGCAAGACAAGCACTTTGCGAAGCTCCACACAGGCCCCAGAAGCGGGCTTTGGGTCTTGCGGGCAGGAAATCCAAGGCTGGATCTAGATAAAGGAGCAGGGGTTCTGTCTAGCCTTGCACTTCCTGTTCGCTCTCTGGAAATTTCATCCCTGGGGGACGTGATCAGGGAGTGGGCAGAGCAGAGCCCTTGGAAGAAACAAGGCCTCTTCCTCTTCTTTCTGTATTCTAAAGGCGGTCCTCTTCATCGATTCCTTTATTCTCTCTGAAGTTCAGTTTTCTCTCTGTAAACTGAGATAGGCAGACCAGATCCCATCTTGTACCTGCCTTTCCACACTGCTATTTTCCTAACATATGGGAAGGAAGCCATAAATTCTTTCTGAGCCTTCCAAACTAATTTAAAAAGCATAAAACGCTCTGTGGAAACATAGTGAGATTGATAGAAAGGAACACTTTCCCTCCAACAGTAATCTGAAAAGAAAGTTATCGAAGCCATTCTTCCCAGGTTCTTCTTTTTCATTAATCGTACATCCCATGTATTGATAGGAAGGATTTTTTTTTTTGTTAGTCCAAATGTTTCCCTATTAGTCTTCCCTGTCTGTAAAGTTTTGGTAGGAAAAAGTTAAGAGGTAAAAATGAGTCATGTGAAGGGTAATAAAATATGATTAACCTCATTCAGCCCTCATACATTCTACTCTGATTTCTGTCTCTACTTCAACTGCTGGCCTGCAGTGAGAAAAATAATTCAGTTACATGTAGATACAACTTAGACCAATAATTCATTTGCATCCATATCTCTTCCACTGAAATCTTTCCCTAACTCATTTACCTAAATCAAAGTGAAATTCTATCCTCTTTGATTCCATAACAATATTACCTTCATTAATTGCATGCATCATTTTTCCTGCTTGTTGGTCTTTACATTTTGTTCTCATCCTTAAGTCATCAATTTCTTTAGGAAGATAAGGTTTTTTGTGGTTTCTGTACTCCGTGAGTAGAAAGGCAATAATGTTTATTGAACTGAAGAAGCAATATTATTTGCACTGATTGGAATAGTGAAATATCTATGAAAAAAAGGAGTCAGAATGTGGTTGCACATGAAGTGGTCTTAAATAAGTACTCTCATAGTTCCTCCTTGCCCATTTGACAAACATTGTCCTTTGTTGAGGATAGCTCAAGGAGTTCATCTCCCTCCAAGAGCACAACCCACATTCCCTCTCTGCCTTTTTCACTCAGGTAGATTTGGATCATCCAAAACACTATACTTCCTTTACCACCCTTTTTGAAAGGAATATTTGAGCTCCTAGAATTTACAGCCAATCTTAAGCAATTTTTCTAAACCTTGACTTATTTTTTTTTCTTCCTTGTGATAATAAAGTGTGATTGATTTTTTAAAAATTCAACTATGATGGGCCAGTTGGGAATGACAGCAGCAGGGCTATTGTTACACTTTTAATGGCTGATGTTCTGTTCTATAATGCTTCTCATAGGAGGCCCATCAGTTTGGGGGATATAATATTTTACCTCTTTTTCTTTTGCTGACATATTAAAGATCTAGTCAGTCACAAAGCAATTTCTCCTGTTGGCTTTGGAGTTAGACAATCTTGGATTCAAATCTCAGCTCTTTAACTGGCGTTTGTGTTGTAATACCTACAGATTATGTAACCTTTCAGAGTTTTGAGTTTCTCATCTAGAAATGGAGTAGAGTGATCTCCTGCAAGGGTGATGATGAGCTTACACACTGTGTTCACAAACGCTTTGCTAAGTTCCTCCAACACAATACATCTTCAGTAACTATTTGTTCTTCTCCACTTTTGCTGCCAAGCAAAGCTGACCACTAATTATGTGTCTCTCTTGTGACACATGCAGCTGTTTGACACTGAAGTATCTTCAAGGCAAGAGGGTTACTTCTAAACTTCCACACTATAAATATGTGAGCAATGTAGGAATCCACTAGCTTCAGTGTCTCCACTGGTAGTTTAAAAAAGTTGTACCATCAGAGAAATACATGATGCAGCGTGGGGAGAAGACCCGTGTGCTGTGAATCTGCCTTCTGCCAGTTTGACGCTGTGATAGAGTCATGCTTCTGTGTCTCCAGACAAGATGAGAAAGGGTCAGATTTCCTGAGGGTTATAATTGCTGTCATTTACTGAACACCAACTATACTCAGGCACTATATTAGGAACTTTAGGTACACTGTCTCTAACCCTTATACCATCTGGCAATGTATTATTTTTCACTTCTTACAGATGTCATGATGACAATTCAGAGTTGGTAGGTAAATATTCCAATTAAAGTTACAATAAGTATCAGTGAATCCATACATATATATTTCTGAATACCTTAGCAAGAGCAGTTAGCAGTAGAATTGGACATCCAAAACCATCCAAGGTGGCTTTTAAAATTTTGAAACACTTTCAAGCTGCCCTCCATACAGGGCTCCATGAAATCAACACTCCTCAACAATAACTGAATGTGGTTGCCCCTATTCTCTGGCAGTACTGTTTGTTATATAATTTAAACATTCCAATTGGACAAGAAAGAGTGATATATCCCATCAAGAATGTTTTAATATTTCTTGAATCTTGAGCTTTCGTATTCTCCCATATGTACACTGGACAGTAAGAGCCCTTTATCTCTCAACTCCATGTGGCGTCTTTTATGTCTGAGGTGTTTTTCTTTCCCTTTTTTCTTTTTTGGTTATTTGACAAAGGGAACTTCACTCTGTCATGTATTTGACAAACATCTGTTAACTTAAAAGAAATGAAAAATAGTCTTAAGCTTCCATTATGAAATGAGTTCATAATTTGTGGTGTATCCATACAGCAGGGTACCATGCAGATATGAAAAAGAAAAAGGCAAACTTCATTGGTTTGGAATGATGCCTATGATATTGAGCTAAGGAATCTAGAAACTGAAAGGATTATTGTATAAGTGATTACCCATTCAAGCACTTGTGTGTACTTAAACATTTGTAAGTTTGTGAACTCTCATGATACCCTGTTGTGCCTGTTTCTGGCACATAGGAATATCCTCTAGGAAAAGGGTAACAATAATTACACATTACTTTAATAATTAAGATGATTAATAGTAATTTTATAAGGTTGGTTTTAGAAAGTAATTTGCTCTGTAGGAGACATGGTAATAGACCAGCCAGACGCCATCTTCCACATCATGCTCAACAAGACCAAATCTTTCTACTGTAAAATTGATTTTCAAAAGCTGTTTCTATGCCTCCCTGCTGTAGTGGGTTGATAACTGGTGTCAACTTAAACACTGGTGAACTGAGTCAGTGTGGTGCTGAGCATGGATAGCCCACCTGAGGACTTTTGCCAGCATAGAAAGGAGACCTGGAGAGGAGGAGGAACACCGTGGGTTCTCCTAAACGTTGCTGTTGTTTGGAGTCACCGGTTCCCCTTAAGGAACTTGTCCTGCTGGTTCCCCTGACATAAACTCCACTGTTATCACTGGAGGAGATTGGGACCTTGTTTCTAAGAATGGCTGAGGTTCACTTTGGGGGAGCTTTGATCCTTCCTGTGAGCATCACTTCCTGGCTCCAGAGGGAAAAATATATGCTGTTTAATCTCCAGGAAAAGTTTGCCATGCTGGCTTCCTGATATGTACTCAGCTGTTCTCATTGTTGGAGGAGCTTGGGACCTCACTGTTGCTGAGGATGGCTGTGGTACTTTTTCGGGGGAGCCCTGGTCTTTATTTTGAGTGCTGCTTCTTGGTTCCAGTACAGAATCCTTTACCCTGCTGACACGGATTTTCTAATTTCTTCTGCTGACCTTTGGGCCTTCCCAGCACAGATCCATAAAATAGATTTGCAAGAGTCATTGTCATGGGCTCTAGGTTTTCAGAGGAACTTATGCAAGTTATTGCCATGGGTTCAGGCCCCCAGCTGGATTTTCTAGGTCTTTAGTGTTGTGAACAGATTTCTTGCACTTTCTTTGTATTTGACTCCTTCGATGATCATTATGAATGATACAATAAATTATGTGTCCTGTATGTGATTGTTCTCCTTGCAACCCTTGACTACGACAACTGCTTTCTACCCAACACAGGGAAATCTCTTTCAAAGGCAAAGAGGATGCATGGGAGGGGAAGTAGGAGGCTGAGAAAATATCTGCCAATACAGCATCATAAACAATAAGGAGGAACATTGCTTCTTCTAACGGTGACAATATCGGCTTTTATTTGCTTAGAAAACTGAAGCTTTTCAGAAACTGTTTTCAAAGCTGAGGTCAAACCACCGCTGTCACAAGGAAAGAGAAAGCTCTGCAAAAAGTGTGGATAGTGTTGGAAGTTGAGGTAAGTGAATCATAGGCAAATGATTCAGCAGCAAATCACCCTTGGGATTGTCCCACCTACCAACCACTAGGGGCTCATCACTTTGCAAGGGAGTAAAGGATCAAGAGAATCATCTGTGTTCCTCAAGTGCTAGTAAAATGGAGTCCTTTATTCTCACACTCTGCTTCTGAGGAACCTCTAGTATTAGAATTTACACTGCCCTTGAAATTCAACTTGAGGTCTTATATGTGTTTACAATCCATATGCATAGTTTAGATTCTGTGTAATATTTTATTGCATGAAAATTTTATCCTGACCCTTTCTTGGCAGTCATTCCTCCCCGCCAACCCAGACTCTCCTAGCTGTATTTTTTCTTTCCTCCTCCACATATTTTATTAGTGCATATTGTTTATACAGATTAATAAATCTCATTTTGACAGATTTGTACATGCACATAAAATACTGGAATCATTCCCCCTCCTTGGCCCTGTTGCCCACCCTTCCCTTAGTGTCACATTTTTGGAGCTGTCAATGTGTGCAATGTATTTTGATCATATTCATCCCTCCTACTACCTGTTACACCCCCACCCTTCCCCATGTTCCCTCCTATCGTCTAATAATAGTCTCCCTTCAGCTTTCCTGTCATCTTTTTTAAGAGTCACATGAATTTATAATTCTATCATTTCTGTGCTGGTTATAATAGAAAAATAATTTTATTTTCCATGATTTCTGTTGACTAGGAAAATGAGTACAGTGTATGTCTTAAAGTATATTCAATACTTTCTGGAAAGAGGGAGGATTTTGAACTAGAAACATCTGGCTTTCATCTATTTATTTGCTGTTCTTGCTTGTTTAGTCCCTGAGCTGGAATGTTCTTATCTGTCAAAGAAAGATAGTAACTTCATCTTTCTGGAGTCTTGTGAGAATTAAATGCGAGAAAGATATATCCCAGGATCTTGAACATGATGGTATTAATTTAAATGCTAAATGTCCTCTTTTAGAGTAGCTTTAAAATCTGAACAAACACCAAAATTTATTGAGATTTATATTAAAGTTAGTTCCAAATGTATACTTAATGAAACAACAGTGGTTTGAACCAGATACAGTAAAAATTTTCTTTTGTGGAAGATTATTTTGGGAGAGAGTAGTTTGGGACTAGTGTGAAGAAAAGAGACTTGAAATTTGCAGCTCAAAACTGTGTCTCTGATCTGCCATTGTTAGCACATCAGTTTTATGCTTGAGGCCACCTAACTGGCATGATGGTAGTAGCTTTTAGCCACAGATTCCACAGTTAAATTCTAGGTAGAATAAGAAAGGAGGAGGGAACGGACAAAAGGTCTGAAGAATGACCTTCCTTTAACAAGTGTTCCTAAAGCTCCACCAATAGCCTATTGTTGAAGGAGAACACAGAGTCTAAGAATTGAGTTGGCTATAGTGCTCCTCCAAGTAAAAACTAGGTTTTATTTTTAGAGACAAAAGAGAGAACTAATATTGAGTGAGCAACACAATAGCTCTGCCCCAAATAACTTCTGTGATATACTAATAGCCAGTGGTTACTGGAGGCTGCTAATGCAGTAAGTATTTTGGTGCCTGTGATGAAGATACTATCTTCTCTGTCTAAGACATGAAGTACCACAGATGTTAAAAGTTTCACTTAATAACTAGCAAAGCCACGATCCAACCAAGGCAAGTTTGTAGAAGAGCTAGATTTGTTAAGTAGATGCCTCTGGTTCCCGGTTTGGGAACTCTCACATATCATGTTAATGAACTTTCCAAATGCAGTAAGTTGGAATTTTAAACCATGAAATGGTCGGTTACTGGATAGAACTGCCAAAACAAATCTGTTTGGTGTTGAGCCATCAGTTTTGCTGAAGAGGTTGGATCTTGGGCTGACATTTGGTTCACTAAAGCATAATGAAATATAGTCTCAATCCTTTATCTTACTGCTATTTTGCTCTTAAAGAGAAATTTTCTCTGACTGGAAAGCAAACTATGTATATTCAGTTGTTCATTCATTGCATATTAAAGAATTTTAGAGCTGCTTACAGTGTGCCAAAACTATGTTCTATTCATGACCCTTACAAAGATAATAAGGCAGAATCACTACTCTCAGACATCAAACAGCAGTGGCTTTTCAAACAATTCAACTAAAATCAAAGTAAGCAATACATTTTACATTGCAATACAATATCCTCCAACAAATGACATGTGCAAAATTTTATAAAATATTACTCATTATCTACAAAGAACTCTGATGTTTCTATATCTATCTTATACCATTCTAGCCTTTTGATTTTGATGTTGAATACTATAATTAAAATTATTTTAAAATATGGAGAGATTATGACCTATATCTTGAAAAATACTTACCTATGAAAAGAGAAAGGTAATTAAACTGATAGATTCAATATAATACGGAAATACCATGCAATCCATATGAATACTAAGCTCTTGGACTTTAAAAAGAATAACTTTTCCTGGGGAGGTTGGATTGGGGAACAGTAGGGTGAACTAAGACTCATGTCTTGAAAGATGAGAAGTCAGTTATTGTGTGCAAAGTGGAAGGGTTTCTGAGAAGAGAAAGCAGCATTGTCTTGACATGTAGATGCAAGAGAGAATGTGGAAAGCCAAGCAAGAGAAGCCTAAGCATCACGGGAGAATGAGGAAGAGACTTAAGACTCATCAGGCAAAGAATAGCCATGGTACTAAAAAGCCTCAGAGTTCCAAAGGAGACGATCAGATCTGGTTTCTACATCTGGAAGCAATGTGCACCGAATGCCTGATTTGAGCCAGTCACTCTCATCTCTGCTAAGGTCACAAAGAAGAGAAAGGCTCAACCTTGACCTTGACAGAGTCAGTTTAAAGAAATCAGATGTATAAGTAATTCTGAAACCATGTGCCAGTTGTATAATAGAATATATGCATAAGTGTTGTGAATACACAGAAGAAAACAATGAGTTGGGGGCAAATTCACAGTATGCTGTATGGAAACAGGAAATTTCATATTAAGAGAAACTGGCTGTGAGACTAATGGTCTCATAAACAGTGGTGGGTGTCTAAATTCCTATAAGATTTCTGGAAAAAAAACTTGACAATATGCTTCCATAACTTCGAAAAGTCTTCCTAGCGTTTAGCCAAATATTTTTTCTTGCAGAAGCCGACCTCCTGTAGCGCTTGCATCTCACCATGGTGTTGCATTCAAAAACACAATCCAGCAACCAAATGAATTTTAAATTTGTCCCAATCTTAACTACATCTCTAGAAGAACAATAAAGGAAATCTGGTATAGTTTCAGCGGACTCTGCTATCACACAATGGATTGGTGCGAAAGGGGACTGTCATGCCTGAGTTTACATCCCAGAAAAGGCTTGAGCTCACCGCCAGAGTTAAAGCCCTGAGGAACAGGAGGAATGAAAAGGGAAAGGAGAAGTGAAATTACCAAGAATTCAGACCAACTCGGTATAAGTAAAGCAGAGGTCACAATTGGCCATGGAATGCATTCCCAGGGAAATTTGTTTAACACTGAAAGAAAGACAGGATAGGAAAATGGGGAAAGGAAAGTTACCAAGATCGTACATAAATTATCCCAGATGACATCTAGATTTCATTCACAAACAGGCAACATTGCTTCAAATATGCAAAATAGAGGAACAATTAGTTAAATGGTGATATATTCTTATGACATAATATTTTCATATACTGTCACATTGTAGAAAAATGTTATGGAACCTGGAAGTAGGATTTATGAATTAATATTTAGAAGAAACCAATGCTTAGAAGAATATATATTTACATAAGAACATGAAAAAGAGCAAAACTATACAATAAAATGTTAACAGTTGACAGAATGTTTTTGTTTTATTCTTACTTTTGTGCACTTTCTACATTGCTTATAATTAAGATGTGTCCCTTTCTGTAATATAAAATTATTTTTCAAGTAATTGTCTAGACAAGAGAAATTACTACAATATGAAATTAAGAGATAATTACAAGGACCAGTTTAAACATTCTAAAAGCCTGTTAAACTCTGTAATTGTATTTTACCCCTGTAGATACTAAGGCCCGGGGAGCTGGCAAGATAATAACAATTGTATAATAATGTGGCATTAAAACCTCAGTTGTACAAAGTGTAAATTGGTGTTATTTTAAGAGTGTTTATTTGCACTGATTACTTAAAAGCAGTACTTCATGGAAGCCTTATCATTAATAGTCATTATTAAAGCAACTGAAATCTTGATTATCATCATCATAACCCTTATTATTTTGTCCTTAAAACAATTCACGAACTAAATATTATATAAGTTTCAGATGAGAACATTTAATTTTGTGGCCAGGTATAGATTCAGGTCTTCAGATTATTCATTGACGAAGCCAGGATTCCAAGGCCACATTTATCCTTTCAGCTGAGTTATAGCAGAACATCAAATCATTTGCAAAAAACAAAAGGCAAAGGGTAAAGCATACATAGAATACATTTTACGAGCAAAAGTCACAAAGTAAATTCATAAAATAAAATTCAAAAAGTAAATCTGTTACTTGTTTCTTTTTCTTTGCAATGGTATCAGTTGAGCTGAGAAATCTATCCCATAGAGTCATGTGAAATAAGAAGTGGAAAATTTTGTCTAAATTGTAACACAATCCTTGAGTACTTCCTCCTTTCTTGCCAGTAGAAAATTTTCCATTATCACCACAGATGTTGCATGCAGGTTTTAGAAGTAATTTAAGAACCTGATGGATTGAACTTTATCTTTCCCCTTGAAAGAGCCAAAACAGGCCATGGCTATCCATCCCTGCCGTATTCAGATTTTCCTACTCTACTCCTTGAGGTTTATAACATTTAACCAATTCAGTAATTTAAACACATTTTGGCCAAGAAAAAGCCTATAACAACAACTTCAGTACACCAGCCAGAGACATTATCCAGTGTGATAAAGATAAGTCTTGAGCATGACCTTACTCAAACTCTTCTTATCTGTTCTGCCAAATTCTGAGACTCTAACTTGGCTCATAGGGTCAGTTTCTGACTTGCTCTTCCTTCCAAAACCCAACTGTCATTTAGGACCAGCCCAGCCAGTGAGTGTTCCTCTTTTTCACTGACTACTTGGGAAAATTCACTAGATGGCTAGCATTCTAGTTAGGAAGCCTACACGGTGCCCATACCCAAGTAGGTAGGTAGATAGATAGATAGATGATAGAATTTCTTGCTCTAGCTCTAATGTTCTCTCTGTCTGTCTCTGTCTCTGTCTCTCTCTCTCTCTCTCTCTATTTCTCTTTTCTCCATCTCTGCTGTCATGGCTTAAGCAGCTTTCTTCTGTGCCAGGCCCTTCCAACATACTGTTTTTATCTTAGAGTCAGACAGCCATGGACTGAACACTTTAAAACTGTAAGCCAAAATAAACCTCTCTCCTTTAAATTGCAGATGTTGGGTATTTTGCCCCAGTGACAGAAAAGTGACTAATACACAAAATATATACCAGAGAAATATGGTCATTGATGTGATCATACCTGACTAGGTAGTTCAGATGCTTTTGGAAGTGGTTTGTAAAAAGAATTTGGAAAGATGTGGAGGAGCAGGCTAGAGAAACCATAGAATCCTGTAAGCAAAGGCTGATGAGACATTCTGATCATAACTCACAAAACCAGAATACTAATAGGATTGTAGATGATAAAGACCAGGCTCATAAAGTTTCAGATGAGAGCAAGAGTTCTATTAGAAGAAAAATGACTAATACAGAGTATGATGAGATGAAATGGAATTAAGAGATAACCTTAAATTTAAATATATGTATTTTTAGCTTCTACTATGTGTAGGCATAGTGCTAAGCACCATGCAATGTGCAAATTATCATAGCAAACATTATATATTTGTGCCACACCCTTATTATATGGAGTTTGTTAACTTTTCATTAAGAAAAGCATGAATAAAAGTAATTCTAAAACAAGTTGAAATGAGATATGTGCTGAACTGAGCAATGTCATTTGAAAATGAAAGATGGAACAATTGTTTTCCCAGAAGCCATCAAAGTCTTGCTGAAAAAGGAGGGATTTTAGTTAAGTTTTTTAAAAAAGGATTATGTGTACAGAAGGGGAGAAAGGTCTGCTGGGCTCTAGAATGAAAGATATGAACGTATGAGATTGTATATAGCAGGTTCAAAGCTTACAAATTTCTTGTGTGACTGAGAGTGGAGACTGTTAGCGGAAAATTGAAAGTGGTATTTGGGAAATTAGCTTTTGGTAAACCTCATAGAGTCCTAAATATCAGGATGAGAACTCTGAGCTTGACTTTACAGCAGTTACTTTTAATTTTTAAGCAGAGATCATGCGTAATTCTCACCTGATGACTCAGATCATATACCTCGAGGATAAAAAGGGCTCTTCTATCATTTACAACATGAAAATGAACTACATTGTTAGAAGCAGACAAACAATAGAATATTTAATTTTCTGTGTCCCTGAATATCAAAACTGAATGGTGGATATTTTAAAAAGCAACAGTGTGTGTCTAGAATATGTATGCTGCATCACAATGCGCTAGGTTGTATTGGTCATTTCATTTATTTTATCTTATTTATCTTCACATCAAATCTTAATATTTACCCCACTGTTTTTACAAATGTTGAGGAAAAACTAATACAGTTAATGATTACTTCTAAACTATTATATGTCATACAAAAAATTCAACCATAAGTTTGACTGAAAATTCTGTGTTCTATTTTCTGTTGCTATCTAGATCAAGCCTTTAAAAACATACTAAAATATTTAACAGTGATTGAGCACATATTATGGTCTAGGCACTATTGTTAGTATTTGGCATATTCAGGCCTAAGAATTAGGTGCCATGGTTTTTCTCACTTTAAAGATGCAGATGGCTGGGGATTTAGCTCACTGGCATAATCGCCTGCCTGGCAAGCATGAAGTCGTGAGTTTGATCCTTGGTACCACCAAAAAGAAAAAAAATGATGCTGAAACCAAGGCACAAGGAGACTCAATAACTTCTCAGTTATGCACCTATTATGTAGCAACCACACCAACATTTAAACCCAGAGATTATTGCTCCAGAGTACAAAATATGATTATCAAAGGATAATATCTCAATTAGATTCCGGCCCATTTTATCCCATTCATCTTCCTTTCTTTGCCACTCTGTCTTCCTTCATGTTCTCTTTCCTTCTCCCTTATTTTTCCTCCAGACATTTACTAAACCCCTACAGTGCTCAAGGGATTGTGCGTGAAATAAATAACCTAAGATTAATGAATTCAGAGGAAAATAAATACATAGATTTATCATTCCAGTGGGTGCCATAAACACATAGAATGATTATTCATGGATATTCACCATGTAACTATTAAAGATATATGTATAAACACATTCACATACATGTCCACATACCCAGACACACACGTACAAGATTGGTTTGTGATTTGATTTCTTGCTTTCTTCTTTACTATCACAAGCCATAGAATAACACTTGGATCAATCCTGTCAAAATGTTAATCAGATCCTGTCATTTCTCTAGTTTGTTCAAAGTCTTCAAATGTCACTTGCAATAGAAGACAAGGTCCTTCTGTAGATAGAAAGTTTTGGAAGCTGCAGAGCACATTACTGCCTCTCCAGCAATTCTCGTATGTCAGCCACATAGGTCACCTTGTGACTCCTTTCACATAAAAGGCTTATTCCCCCCCAAGAGTATCTGTTCTTTCTGTTTCCTGAATGCCCCTCTCTAAACACATCTGTGCAGTTTATTCTTCTCCATCTTTTGGTTCTGCATCAATATTAACTTTTCAATAAAAGCCTTTATGATCAGCCTTTCAAGACAGAACTCTATCCTTTCCCCTGCACTCTATCGTTTCAGTTGTTTTATTGTCTTGTGTAGCACTTAGCTCCATCACCATGAATCTGGCTAATTAATTATATTTTACGTATTGTCAGCATCTAACCCACTCCATCCCCATAGAATTAAAGCTTCAATAGTTAACAGGTGTTTTCCTGTTTGTGAATGTATGCGTCCTTGGCACATGGACTAATGTTTGCCATGTGAATACTTGGTAATATTTATTGATGAATGACAAAACTACTTAATAGGGGAGAAGAAGAAGCAGAGATGACTCTGTGATGCTTCACAGAGATGGAAACACTTGAACTGACTGTCGAATGATGAATAGGGCATCTGCTGAGTAGGTAATGATGAGTAGGAAGTACTTATATAACGTCATCAAACTAGGAAATGGCTAGGCCAACTTGAGGTATTGTGAGTAGCTGGGTTTAAGCACAGAGCTCTAAGAACTGCAGTGGGTGAGGGAGGTAAAGACCTCTGATGAAAGAAAGGCCTCATACGTGATGGTGAGAGATAGGAACTCACAGTTGTGTTGTAGTGTTGTCCCTGGGTTTTAAACATGGGAGTGACCTGATCTGAGGTATAGTAGGACAGAGGCTATTTGTTTCTAAATACATTTAATATGGTTTCCTAAAACATTATAATAAATTAAGAAATAGTGGTATAGTTTAGGGATAAAGAAAATAATATATGTTCTAGCACTGTTATGTGAACTTGGGCAATGATACTGGAAGCTGACAACAATGAAGAAAAAGGACATTCAGGAAATTGGAACCATTCAGTAGGAATATACTGTAAAGACTGTGAAAAGAGTCACAGATGGTCCCTAGGTGTTAGGGCTGGAAAGCTAGATGACTTCATTCATAAGAATGACATGGAGAAAGAGGAGGTGGAAAAGAATCAGCGTTAAGTTCATCCAGCTTGAGCTATGCAAAATTGAGAGCTCTTAGGGTGCATTCAAAACATCGACTAGGGTGAAGAAGAGGTAAGAGACAACTTTTTGATGAATCAGGAATGCATTTTTACCTGGTACCCATAACACAGATCCATTGATTTGCCTTACATCTAAGTGGAAATTGATTACCTTATTTTTGAAAGAGTTTAGTTTGGCTATAGCTAGACAACTTACAGTAGACTCATTCTGCTACCTATTAAAAATGTAAATTCTGTAGGTCTGGGTTTGAATCTGTATTATTAATGGGCACTCTTGGGTGATTCTCCATTGCTGATGGTCCAGGGCCTATGCTTTAAAAAATGCTAGTTTGGACAAAATTAAAATCGTTAAGACAGCTCCAGTCTGACCAGTCACAGGAAAACCTCCTAGTCCTCCCCCTCAATCTGTGCATGGCTTTACTTATCAAGTCTTTCTACCCCAATTCCAACACTGCCTCCTGAAGCATAATTAGCATTCTTTGGGTTCACTGTATATCAATTGTCAGTAACTCATTCAGACTTGTGTAGTGGCTATTGATTATTGCATTTTGAAGGTAAAGAAATTTAATTCAGAGACTTTTTTACTCTGAAGAGAAAACAGCAATAAAACAATGACACAGAAGTTCATAACAATAGGAAATTATGGTTAAAATATTGCTATGTTCAAAGTAGTTACTCAGATTAAAAGATATAGACATGCAAAGTTGATCACACAATATACACAAGAAACTGTTCCCTTCAATGAACTAATGGAAATTAGTAGTATGACTATCTTAGCTACCTTATATATAGATATTTTTTTCTTTTCCCTTCCTTCTTTTCTCCTTACCCCCATCTCAACTGTTCTTTCATTTTTGAGCTGTTTTTTTCCCCTTTCATAATATCTACTGTAGATTTTGGATCTTATTTACTATTTCAGTTTCTTACACTAGGAAGACAATACGAAGTTTATACATGAGAATCTGATGTATTTTACTTATGATTATGGTCTCAAATTGCAGCCGTTTACCTATAAAATCCTCAAGTTACCCTTCCTTATAGTTGAGCAGTACTTCATTATATAAAAACATCTTTTTTATCCATTCCTCGGATGATGGGCATTTACATTGTTTCCAAGATTTAGTTATTTTATGTTGTGCTGCTATAAATATAGGTGCACATATATTGCTGTGGTATGATGTTTTTAGTTCTTCTGGGAAGATACCCAGAAAGGAAGTAGGGTAGAATAGGATCTCTAAACTTAGTTTTATGAGGAATCTGCACAGCGATTTCACAGTGGTTTTACGAGTGTACACTCCCACTAACAGTGGAGAAGTGTTCCTTTTCCCCCACAGTCCTGCCAACATTTATTTGATTTGTTAATGATGGCCATTCTTTCTGGGGTGAGATGGAATCTCAGTGTTGTTTTAATTTGCATTTCTCGAATGACCAATGATGTTAAAAAAATTTTTCATATATTTATTTGCCATTTGTAATTCTTCATCTGAGAATTGTGTATGCATCTTAGATGCCCATTTTTGGATTAGGTCTTTGCATTTGGGGGGCCTGATTTTTTCAATTCTTTATACATACTACATAGAAGTCCTTTGTCTGAGGAACAGATGGCAAAGATTTTTTTCCCCACATTGTGGGTTTCCTTTTCACTCTGTTGGTGATTTCCTTTGATTGCAAAATCTCTTTCAATAAGAAAATATACCAGTTGTTGATTCTTTGAATTACTTCCTATATAGTTTAGTTTTTGTTTATGAACGCTATGCCTACTTCTATGTCTTCAAGATTCCTACCTACTTTCTCATCCAGTATATTTAGTGTTTCTGTTTTAATATTTAGATCTTGAATCCATTTTGATTTTAATTTAGTGTATGGTGGTAGACATGGGTCTAGTTTCAGTCTCTAGCATGTGGAAAGCCAATTTTTCCAGCACCGTTTATTAAAGAGACTATCTTTCTTCCAGTGAACATGTTTGGTCCCTTCATCAAAGAAAAAGTGGCTGAATGTGTTTGTTGCTATGTCTGCACCTTCTAATCTGTTCCATTGTTCCTCAAGTCTTTTTTGTTTGGTTGGCTGTTTTTTTGGTTTTGTTTTGTTTTGTTGTGAGTATTATGCTGATTTTCTCACAGTATCTTTATAGTATGATTTCAAGTCAGGGCTTGTGAGGCCTCCTACCTTGCCTTTGTTGGCCACGATTGCTGTTGCTATTCTAGATCTCAGAGACTTTAAATAACTTCCCTGAGAACATTAAGTGAATCAGTAATAATAGGTCATAATCTCATTCCACAGTTTGTACCTTTTCTACTATGGCACACTGCTGCCTCCATGAAAACTTTCTTTACTATCTAATCATTTGCCTTTTTAAAATACTTATTTTTGTGAGGTAGATTATGTGCATATTTGTGTGTGTGTTTGTGATGCTGAGGACTGCACCTAGGGCCTCAGATGTGCTAAGCAAATGTTCTACCACTGGGCTTCATTTTGACCCCTTAAATAGTTATTTTTTAAGTACTTTAGTTTTCAGCCCATAACATGTATTCAGCTAATGCATGTACTGGAATTGTATCCTTAAAGCTACATTTTATAGCAATACACTACCTTTCATTTTTTTCTGTCCACCTCAAAGAGCTTGGCACTCAGAAGATACAAATGGGAATTTAGCATAAGCTATAATCAATTTCCCAGAGGTGCTGGATGTTCCCAGGAATGACAGATATGGACTTCCTGCACACACTGGAGTGACTCACTTTGTGGCATCAACTCCCTTTCTTTAGCAGGAGGAAATTCATATATTTTTTGGTGCCTGAGTCACAAAAATTTCAGGAAGAACAATTATAAACTGTGACCAAGCTATAGTGACTTAAAGTATGTATATTCATTTGCAAATAGAATATTCACTAAGAAAAGATAATATTCTTTCCAGAAAATAGATTTCCAAAGTCTCTGTGCCAGAGAAGAAATAGCTCTGCCCAGCTACCAGAGAATGAATTTACTTCCTCCAGAACAAGGATGGGTTCAGTGTGCTAGAATCCTTTCAGAAAGAAAGCTTCAGGCATATGTGAAGCTGTAGGGTGGTCTTGAAAAGCAAATGCAGAGATCCTATAGGCCCAGAGACTTGCACCTTACTCCTTACAAATCATCTTAGAACAGAATCGAAAGCAACAGGTACCGTGAAAGATGGGTTCATAGTCACTATTGTCATAACCACAATCACTCCAAAAGCTTCTACCCAGATTTGCTTCTAACAAGATGATTAGAATAAGGACCAAATTATCACTGGACCAGCACCAGAGCGAAGGATTAGATAATCTCATTAAAAACTGGGATATATTACGGCCAGGCCACAAAAGTTAGAAATCTGTGATGTTGTTGTACACATAAAGAAACAAAGCAGAAGAAAAATTTTTAACCTGCAATCAACTTACAAAGTGAAGAGAAACACAGAGAAAGCAAGAGATGGAAAAGAGACAGGCCGACAGAAAGACAAAAATAATGAGAAAATCCTGCTAAACTTAAAGCACAATCACACATTTACAGCTCATCTAAATGGAAAGAGTAGCCATTCCAAGACAATAGTTAACGGGTAGCTTATATTTTACAAAGTGTAAGAAACAACATTTGCTTAAATGGAGTTGATGTTTTATTGAAAGTCAAAATTTGGGTTAATTTGAAGTACAGAAACAAATAGGTAGGTATCTGCAGTAGATAGTAAATGGGTAGTTCAGAGCGTGGAAGAGAATGCATAACTGGTACTTTTGCTTATGCACAACTGGTGAGGGTTCTTAATAATTTCAAGTCAGCCTCTGGTTTCATATTATTTGGAGAATAGGGACTCAGATATTACTTTAATGAAACATTTTATTATCATTCCATTGTACGGGTTGTACATTCCGTTATTCCTCATCATGAGTCTATCCTGCATACTAGAATCATCTGAGCCCCACTTGAAAAGGTCTGGCGGGCTGACTGAACAAATCAGCATCTCCTTAACAGCCCCTGTCTTTAGCTAAGCTTATTTTTGTTTGAATGTGACTAGAACATTCCAGGCATCAGACTCACATTCAAAGCAAAACTCAGTTTTCCACATAACCACAGCACCAATCAAAAGGGATTAAAGAAATTAAAATGATGGGTTATTTAGGCATTTGAAATGATGAAATATTAAACACAAAAAGAATCTAAATACACAGGGTGAGGGGTTCAAGATAAACAGAGAAAACAGATTTTGAAGATGAATGCGGAAATTGAAACTGCAACAGAACTCATCCTGACTAGGAAGATAACCTAGACTTGCCTTCCTCTGACCTCACTGCTTACAGTTTATTTAAGGGTCACAGGCCTGATACACATCTGTAAAGATGTGTATGTGTGCCGTTTATTTGTTAAGTCTCTATCCAGTAAAGAAGAAGCCCTGGAAGTAACCAGACAGAGTGACAGCAGCAAGATGAAGGACACCAATGTTCATCATTCCATAGGACATTAATCTGAACAGTGACCCACACACAATACCTTCACAAGAGCTAAAGAAACCAGGTGAGACATTACTTGACCTAAGTGTAGCACAGCAGCAGGAAACCAAGCATTGCAGGTGGCAGGCGAGACAGTTTAGATCATCCGCATCACTCCTCTCCCCACCCCAAACTAGAAGAGCCAAGAGGAAGGAAGTGAACCAAAGACCTTGCCTAGGACCTCAGAAGCCTACCCCAGCTCCAGACTCCTGGTTGGTACTGGAGATTTAAGCCTCTAGGCCCACTCCGGTACCAGATGGAATCCTGCAGCCTCAGGTTCCAGGGCTACCTGATAGACTTGGTCTTCAAGAAATCACCCTTCCAGGCCAGAAAGCAGCTTCCAGATCCAGACAAGCCCAGCGGTTCAGACTTGCTCCAGCAACAGGCCAGGCCCTAGCTATCAGACCAATGCAGATACAGAGCTGCAGGCTAGCAACTGTAGGTATAAACTCCAGGCCAGCCAAGTCACAATTAGCCCCCAGAGGCCCAGGCTCAGTCTATCCCACCCTCTGTTCCAGTTCACATTCGCATTGGTTCACACTGCTTCAGGTTTTACGTCTACTCCAGTGCCAGGTTAGCACCACTGAGTTTTAAGCATCATATTAAGGTAATGATACTCTATGATCAAGTGGGATTTATCCCAGAAATGCAAAGTTGTATACACTAATCCATAAACAATGATGCCATGTTAACAGAAGGAAGGATAAAAACCATATGGTTATTTCAATAGATCCAGGATAAGAATTTAATCAAATTCAATATCCTTGCATGATAAATATGCTCAATGTATAGAAAAATACTTTTTAATATAATAAAGATAGAATCACGGATAGCATCTTGCTCAATGATTAAAAGTTGAAAACATTTCCTCTAAGGTCAGGAATAGGATAAGGGTTCTTTTCAACATAATACCGGAAGTTCTAACAGGAAATTAGGCAAGAATTAGACAAGAAAAAGAATTAGCATCTAAACCAGAAAGGAAGAAGTTAAATTGTTCATTTGCAGATTAAATGATCTATAAAGCCCTAAAAAGTCACCTAAAACATGTTAGAATTAATTTAAATATTTAGTAAAAGTGTAGATTATAAAACCTGCACTCAAAAATCAGCAGTTTTTCTATACACTGTCAAAGACAAATCCAAAAAACAAATCAAGAAAACAATCCCATTTATAATCACCCTTTTTTACAAGTTAGAAATAAAATTTAATAAAAAGATGAAAGATCTGTACCTTGTAAATCATAAAGTATTGATAAAACATACTGAAGATGATACAAATAAGTGGAAAGATAGCCCACATTCATGGATCAAAAGAAATAATACTGTTTAAATGTCCCTATGGCCTAAAGCCATTTACAGATTCAACGCTCAGTACTGACCATACTTAGCCATAAACTAATCATGATTATCCTGGAACAGGCTTAGCAGTGAGCATGTTTAGCACTGACCATGACCAGCACTGAACATGCTTTGCTCTGAGTTTAATTAGCAACAAATATGCTTAGGCCTGAACATACTTGGTCTTGGATTAACGTGCTTAGCACTGAACATCCTTCGCCTAAATGAACATGTTTGGCCTTGAACATGTTCAGCACTGAACATACTCTGTACTGAGCATACATAGCACTGAGCATTATTAACATTGAACATAACTGTCACTGTACATACTCATCCCTGAAATAACATGTTCAGTGCTGAATTCTATGGTCCAAGCTCCTCACACCTCACCTTGCTTCTAACCTTGTGATTTGTTGTTATTTGCTTAGCATGCCTTTTGCACCCTCTTTTAACTTGGTAATACTTGCTTTTCTTCTAGGATTCAGCTTAGTGTCTTCTTCTCCAGCACAGTCTATGTGTGCCCTGCATTCCCAAAGCCCTCTCTTGAGTTATTTTCATTTTAACTTGAGCCTGTATTTTTGGCTTGAATACTGCAGTAGATCCTGAAGGTGCTGGAGCTGGAGGCTGTGAACTGACTGCTCTGTGTTTGGCAGACTCTAGAAATGAGATCCAAGGGATGCTCCTCCATGATCATTGCAGAAACTCAGGAGACGAGAGAACTAGGCAGTCTCCTCTCACCAAAAGCAGACATTTATGTGATCATTCCACTATGTGTAGGAAATACTGTGGATTTCCAAAGCCTCCTAATAATACATTTTGAAAATGGCATATATATAAATATGCATCTCAGCCTAATGTGTACATTTTGGATGCATCTGTTATTTTCAAAAATGACTTCCAACTGCTCTAAAAACCAGAACATTAAGAGCTAGCTGCCTGCCATTAAATCTCTAGCTGAATTTTTCCCACCCACGCTGCACAGAAATCTACCCACTTATCTATTCCTTTTTTAATTTTCATATGAGGGAACTTCTCCTGGATGTTCACTTCCTAAAAATAGAAATGCATAAATTGCTTCAAAAATTTCAAAGTTGAATATTTATGAAAACATGTCAATGAAAAACATGTATTAGCAAAATTTGAACTAAAAATAATGACTGATTCTACTTCCACTGAATAGGTAACAGGTCTTAAAGTTCTCAAGCCAGGAGAGAAGAATGATATGGTTTGGGGAAAATTACTTTTCGAGCAGAGCATGTGGATGATGCAAGCAGATACAGATAATCAAAAATTATCACGAATCTATATTTATTTTCTTTTAACCCTTTTACATTTAAAAAGCATTTTTACAAGTCTTGTTAATGAAGTTAAGCTCTATGGCACATGTTTATATTAAAGCACTTTCTTATAAATATTTTTAATGGTTGCCTTGTGGATGATCATGTTGAAATCTATTCCCCCGGAACCTAACAAACTATTTTTTTTAATTGTGGCATCATCCTTTGTAAATAGTCTTGCATATGATAATTTTTGTTTAAACAGTGATTTATAACACCAACCTCTTGTTCATTATGCATACTCAACAAATTTTTAAATTAGTCTGTGTTCACATGTTAACTGATCCCTAACTGCATACAAAAAAAAATTGTTTCCCAAAGAGCTTACTGGTTTAATGGAAAAATAAGCTTGAGATTTTATTCAAGCTAGTGGTATGCAAGTATCCCCTATTTTTTTGTTTGACCCTAGAAGAAAATGATTTTATTAGAATGAAACCCACCCTTCAAGTAATTATCTCATTATATGAAAACTGCATTTATTGGTCTCTCTCAGACTTGATTCTCCTTTCATGTTTTCTATCATTTGGAAATTATTAAGTTCTAATAATTTTAACTGCAACATTTATCTTATAATCTCTACTCTCTTCTTCACTAATCCCAAATCAATAAAATCATCATCCCTTGACTAATTATTATAATCACTTCTTGAATATTTTCATTGTCTCTTGCTCTAAAATTTTCATATAGCACCTAAAAATAATTTAAAAGCAATTTCATGATATCTCTCATATACATAAAGCATTTTCATGGCTTCTCTTTACATTTAAAATCAAACTCTAAATTTATTCTGATACCAGATCTGTGACCTCTTTTGCCTGGGCCTCTCTTCAGCACCATGTGTCCTGGGAATTGGGACGGCACGTTTTAACCCAGTTTCTGTGGTCACTATTACCTTCCCTCTCAAGGGAAAAGTAGGAGCAATGTGACCAGACCATGCGCCAAATGCCCGGGTCTTCTGGGATCCTGGTCGCATGTGACCCCGTGGCTAACTGACTCCAGTTCTCAGTGCATTGCCTCTCCATGCAGTGGTAAATTGAAACCAAAAATAGAGTTGAGATATTCTTCTATCTTTTAAAAAATCTTCCTTTGATTCTTTCTTTTTTCAAAAGAAAGAATTGCTTTTGGAATGTTTCAGGAACTGGTAAATTTATAGAAAGAAAAGGCAACCTAAAAGCGATTCTTAGAGAAGAACAGGGCCTCAGTATCTATTCCTTACTCCCACAGCTCACTTTTCACTAATGCTGGGGAGACTTCTCTTCCTCCTTAGCGCAGACATGACAGAGAGAGAGCCCAGTCATGGCACAGGGCTCTCTCTACTCATGTCTCCTCATGAGTGTCTGCTATTTTGACCTTTCTCACAGAGGAAAAGAGTATGTGAATATATGCTGATTCCTGAGCATATTGAAACTATGAAAAGTGTTTCCTCAGATCACTGTGGAGAAGTTAGGTTGCCTCCATTCCCCAGACTGACCGAAAGGGAAACTCTTACTGAAAGCTTCCTTTTCTTTGTTTCTCTTTTTCTTTATATGTTGAGTATTGGAAGGTAGCTGGGGAAATTAATATTGATTATCTTTTTACTAGAGTTTGTTTGCAATATATAATACTCATATTGTTTGGGTCAATTGGTATGTACATATAACATATCTTCATCTTGGCTTGGGAGACACCTAGGAGACTAGTAAAGCAAAATACTAGATGCATCTAATGAGATTATGGGGGCAGGACTTTGGGCACTGCTCTGGCCCCTGGCTTCTTCCTCTCTGCTGCTCTTCCCTTCTGCTCTGTTTCCCAACTTTCATGGAGTGAAAAGTCTTGCTTCATCATACCCTTCCACCCCGATGCTCCTACTTAAAGCCAGCTGACCATGTACTATAACCTCTACAAAATAAAATAAAATAAAAAAGTTCTTCCTTTACACTGCAGGTAATCAAGCATTTTTGGACAGAAAAACTGTCCAATACATCAAGAGAAAAAGTTCATGGTTATAGATGAAGCTATAATGGTGGTGACATTCTGTAAGAATCAGGAATAGATGAAAAGACAGAAAGGGGAAATCGGCTTGTGTTCACTGGGTGTCTGTGTGGCTGGTTAGATGGATGCCCTTATACTAGTGTGTGATTAAGATGTAGAAGGATATATCTGATAAGATGTTCAACACTTTGGCCTTAGATATTGTATTAGTCTGGGTCCCAGAAAAAAAGAAATGGTGTATCAAACTGGATAACTAGAAAAGAGTTGAATGAGTGGTTATTTACAAATATGTCAGCACAGTGTTTTGTAAACACAAAGAGGACAGAGTTGTGTATGCCAGAAGTGAACAAAAACAGATCTCTGACCACTTACGGGGCTGAAAGGGTAAAGGGAACAAATTCTTATTTCAGTCTGTAACAGGATTCTAACTGGAGCTATGACCTTGGAAACATGGCAGGGAAGCATCCAGGGAAATAAATAATCTGACCTCAGATCTCTTGCAAGTGTTTTCCATTAGCTAAACTCTCTGGAAGCCAAAGCATAAAGGAATCCGTGGATGAAAGCCAAACAGACTAGCTTTCTAACACAGAGCAAGACAAAAGAGAAAGTATAGGAGTGAAATGAAGGTACACAGGATAGCAGCGTCCTACCTAACCATTGTATTCTCGGATTATATAAGAACTGTTGATACGGCTTTATTAATTATTATATTAAGCTTATGGAATAATTCTCAAAAGCAAGACAAGTGGTAAGTACATAGTCTGATAAAGTTGTCTAATAGCCTAACAGACTGGAATAACAGCCAACGTACTGAATTTGGTCCAGTAGATGATGGGCCAAATGCAATGAGAGAAAATTTACTATACATAAAAATAACCCCATTATACATCTTTGGTGTTAAGACCTAATTGCACAATTTCATTCTGGTGCAAAAAAGTAGCTTAATAGCTATACATAAAACAAATGTATTCAACTTAATTGACAATAGACTTTAGGTCAAATCTGATATAGAGTAATAATAAAACTTTTGGTTTAGAATAATTTCTTTTAGAAATACCTGACATCAATAGTTTGACCACACATCTGAGAGCTTATCCAAGTTGTGCAGTGAAGGATACAAAGGTATTTCCTGATGAACAGAACTGATCTAATGAAATAAATGTACTTTGAATGTCTAGATTACAGTCAGTTAATGGCATGAAGGGTGGTATTGCTGGCTAAGCTAGTTCAAAATTTATTTTAGCTGGAGAGTCAAAGATCAGAGCACTTTGTCATTATGATTAAGGGAAGGCATTTTATAGTAAAGGCAAAAAAAATCATGTGGTTAAGACCCAGTACAGTTAGAATGACATACAATTACTGTGCAAACCAAGCACATTTGTAGGTAGAAGGAAATGGTATTAAAAATTGAACTACAACAACAACTGTGAACTGAGACTCTCCCAAGCAGAAAATAATAAATGCTCATTGTAAGCTGAGCACAGCAATTAAGAGCACATGCACTGGGTTCAAAATCTTGGAGCTGTTGTTAACTATATGGACCTGGACGAGTTACCTCACATCTCTTGGTCCCAACTCCCCCATCAATACAATGGAAATTTCTACAATGCTACATTCCTCATAAGTTTACTGAGGCTCCAATTAATTCACACATGCATAACACTTTATAGTGCTTTTTGTGTATTAAAAGCTGTGAAAACCTTTAGAATCATCATATATATTGAATAAGATGCACACACACTTAAGTTCTGGTATCAGTTCTACCAGCTGTGTAATTTTGAGCAATCGGATAAGGGCGGAAGGAATTGCCCAGTGAAGACTTCATTAAGGTTGCTGCCACGAAATTGCTTTTGACTTTCATGGCTATGCACGAAAATCATCTGAGGACCTTGAAAAAAAATTGATACCTGGATCTCAGCATTGGAAATTTAGATTTTATTGATCTGGGGAGGAGTTTTAGCCTTCAGATATTTCTTCTTGTTATTAATAGACTTCACATTTAGAGAATCTATTTTTCATTGTCTTTGTATTTTAGAGTTATTTAAATTTATGGAAAAATCAGACTCTAGCATAGAATTCTCAATATATCAACACCACCAAGCCCTGCTGATTTGCTCTCTGGGTCTGCACCAGAGAGATGTACATGCAGATCCTTTGAACATCTTTATTTTTATTTTTTTTTGAAAATTTTAATAGGATATTTTTTACTGTTTAGTTTTAATAGTTATTTGTATATCTTGCATAGAATTCCTTTATCAAATATGTGTTTTACAAATTTTTTCCAAGTCTCCTTCTTGTCTTTCAATTCTCTTACAAGAGTCTCACATGGTAAAATATGTATGTTTATTAAAACCAAACAACAATTTTCATGACTCATATTTTTGGTGTTGCATTTAAAAATTTACTACCTCTTCCAATGACATACAGACTTTCCTCTATTCTGGCTTCTATAATTTTAAAGTTTCGCATTCAGCATTTAGTTCGATTTTTTGGATATGTGTGTGGATTTATGAATTTTAACTGGATCCAATACCATTTCTTAAAAGGATAATCCTTTTTCTATTGTATTTTTCTCTAGTGATTTGTTGATCAGTTGGCTATGCTTGGTGGATCCATTATTTCCAGATTCTCTACTTTATTAAAGCTCCCTAGGTGAATATAATGGTCAGACAACTCTGAGAGCCACTGTTTCAGGCACTTACCGTGCCTAAAACATGCCCGATTGATCTAAACCCTTTATTCTATACTGCTCTGTGTGAAATCTTGCAATTTTTTTCCCAACACATCTTGGCTTTTCAAGCCTAGTTATTATATAGCTGATCTTTAAATGTGATATACACAAGTACACATGCATACAACACACAAACACCACCAATTATGATGCATTTTTTGAAGTGAGACAGCATTATTTCACCCATTAGCATTTTAAGGCTCTACACCTCCATTCATGATCCATAACCCCTACCTTGCCTAATGGATTTCCTTTCAAATCTATACTTAGGTACATACACAGTGTGACTTCTCTAGTCAATTCTGGTCACCTCTTACTCTGCCATGTAAAGTTATTCTAGGTTCCTCAGGGTTTTGTAGCAGGGACAGATCAGTCCTTACACAGATTCTAGTAGAGAGGGATTTTTTTTTTTTTTGGTATTACATTTTGGAAGGACAAAGACCCAGGAGTGGATAAACAATAATAGATTTTTTGAAAACAGCACTAAGTCATGTTCTCTGTGGCTTAGCAACCAAACTCTGCACATGTGAAAGGAGGATCACATGGATGCTGAACCCCTAAAGTTAGAGACTCAGCTCACAAAAATGAAAAGAACTGTCAGACACTGCTCCTGCTCCACATAACAAAATTTTGTTATAATAGCTACATTTGTAGAAATCACATTCTTATTTTCTAGCAGTTGGGTATCAATTTATTTCTCTAAAGTGAATTGGCAAACATAAACGGAGTATGCGTCCTATAGCAAGAAAAAAATGTACAATAGTGAACAGAAGCCCTCACTTCTTTCTAAGTGACTTTCTCCTATATTTTTTAAAAATTTTTATAGAAAAAAGGTAAAACAAAATTGCAGAACAAAATAATAGGAAAATAGCAATAGTTAATACATTATATGTTGTTATCTTTAAAATAGCTGCCTAAAGTACAAGATATGGGCATAAAATATTTCTCCAATTAATATTAGCAGAACTTTCCTTTTTAATGAACTAAGACATTAATAATATAACTGATTTGCATTTTTCACTTTTCCCCACTGTCCTTTCCCCTTTCACCCATCCTAGCTCCTTTTTCATTTCGAACACTTTCTCCCCATTTCACAATATCTATTGTACCTTTTACACCTTTTTACTCTTCTCCTATACTTTTTAAGAGAAGAACAGACACTTTGTATTGTAGGAAAGAAGTGAGGTGCTTGTGATGGGATGGAATGCATGCTGAATGGAATCTTACGAAACACACAACCGGAGTCCAACCTCTTCATGTCGGTGCTAAAATACACATGTACTTACATTCTCCCTCCTTTACCCAGTTTGATGCAAACTCATAACATTCAAAATCTTCCCCCATCTAAACACAACTGTTCTTCCATGCTGATTTCTCTTTTCACACTCCACTCTCGTGTTACCTTGTCAACTACTCACTTCAACTTAAGCTTGCTATAGATTTCGTGACTTTGTGGGGTTTTCTCTTGATGCTTTTGCCAGTTACAATAGGTTCCTCATCTTTTCTCATTTCCCATTATTCTTCGCTCAATCTTTCCTTTGCAAATCCTACTCAATTTTTACCTCCTACTGGAAGTCTTCCTTAAGGTTTCCTGGTGTTAGCAGCCATTTCCTTCTGTGTTTAGTGCTTAATTTCATTTGGCCCCAGTTTACATTTAGGAAATTTAAATGCCACTGCTTTTGTTACATGGAAATCTTAGTAGCAAGGTTCTGTCTAGATTGTTTAAACTTTATATTTTCACAGCAGCAGGGCAGCATTTTGAAACGTGGTCCACATGATATTATCTTGCACTGGGTTTATCCAAGAAGAAAAGAGAAGTTTGTTTGTTTGTTTTTTCTTTTTGAAATTTTTTGGTAATTGACCACCCATTGTAGAGAATGTTTTGGTGAAAACATAAAATAGAAGCAAATGAATCATTTACTCAGGTAAAATAATGGGCTAATTTTGGGGTAGTACTGGAGATTGAACCCAGAGCTTCACACACGCTATGCAAATGCTATAAGATCAAGCTAGACTCTCGGCTGCCCTCTTTTTTCCTTTCTTTTTAAGACAAGATCTCACTAAGATGCCAAAGCTTGACTTGAACTTTTGATTTTCCTGCCTCAGCTTCTGAGCAGCTGGAATTACAGATGTGCACCACTGCACACCACTGACTTTTACCGTTACTCCCACAGCCACCTACTTGTGGCCATAAATTTTCCCCTAGGCAACATTTGCTGTCACTAATCTCAACCGAAGTGTTCACCAAAATCAGCAAGTGACTGAATGACAACTCCCAGCTTTCTGAGAATAAATGACCCCTATGGCTGAACTCAAAGCCGGGCCAAGATCTGGTGGCTGTAGGAAGCCCCAAGGGTGAAGAATTGAAGCATTTCTATTTCTCCACAGTCAGGGAACTCAGAAAGAAGCACTGATCAAATATGTTTCAAGGGGACTTAGGTTGCTTCTGTCTTGATTAATCCCTGGAGGAAATAAGTTTCCAGCCCGAGAAAATGATTATTTTCTTTGCAGCAGCCGCTGTGATCTCGGAACTCACACGTGCTAGGACTCTCACATGGAGCCAGCGCAGCTGCCGCCTCGGCTCCCACGCTTGCAGGTGAAGGGGCGGGCAGCTGGAGAGTCTCTGGCCTAAATCCATTCTATTTTATTCCAGAGAAGGATTAGAGCAATAATCAGAAAATTTCCACTGCATCTGGGAAAGCAATAAAAGAGAGACTCGCAGGAGTCTGAGCCGTGTTTCATGGGTTTATTTCCTCCCAGGCATATCGCATTCTCCCCTTCCCCTGCATGTGGGGAGAGCATTGCTCACCAAACTGTTTCCATAGAGTTCTGTGAGAAGTGTTGATTTATTTGTTGAGCATCTTCTTACATATTGCTTTGTGGATTTATATTCTAAAGAGTCCTATTCTCTGTGTTGCTAAATTAAAGCCATCACTCAAATTTTTTCCCCAAAGTTTACAGTATTTGATTACTTTTCTAGTGTGGGGGTTGAACCCAGGGCCTTCACACTGAACAAAATCCATCCTTTTCTTCTTTAATTTTTGAAAAAAAATCCTTGTAAGTTACTGAGTTGTCAAGCCTCCACCTGACCTTTCAGTCCTTCTGCCTCAGTCTCGCAGAATGCTGGGATTGCAGATCTGTGCCACTGTGCCTGTTTGGCTTTCTTTCTTTCTTTCTTTCTTTCTTTCTTTCTTTCTTTCTTTCTTTCTTTCTTCTTCTTTCTTTCTTTCTTTCTTTCTTTCTTTCTTTCTTTCTTTCTTCAAGGTATTGGGGATTGAACCCAGAACCTTCACATTGAGCTTCATCCCCAGCTCTTTTTTACATGTTTAAAGTTTGGTTTTAAGTAAGGTCTCTATGTCACCAAGTTGCCCAGGCTGGGTTTGAATGTGCAATCTTCTTTCCTCAGCATCCTAGAATGCTGGGATTACGCACACTGTTTGACTCTTAAAGCAATAAAAGTTTGAGTCCCGTGGTTTGATCCTGCATTGAGCAGGTGGAATGAGGTCTTTGTTCAGTTTATTCTCCAATACTTTGTTTTTCTTCCTGTCCCATCCAGATTTTTAACAGAAGCTGATCAATTTAGACGAGCCGTTCTTAAATATGGAATCAGCTGGAGGGTGCCAACTCCAGAGTTTCCGATTCATCAAATGGGGCATGAAAACTTTGTATTTCTATGAAGTTTTAGATACTGCTGCTGATGGTACTAGAGTAGACTCTGCACTTTGAGAACCACGGATTGAGGAGAATGTGTTGTAATCCTCAAGTAAGCCAGCACAGCTCTTCCTCACGCTCTCACCTCCTGCACAGTACTCATGGACCTGGGTGGATAAAGATCTTTTTACCGTGGCATACATATACAATCCTTCCCATACTGGTTACTGCCTACCATTGCATTTCTGGGGCAAGGGTCTCTTGACCCCACTCATCTTACACCAAATCATCACCTCTAGAAAACTTTTATGGCTTCCTATATACCCATAATGCTGTTTTAACTTACTTGCGGTTGTAGTCCCTCTAGCTAGAATCTTATGCCTTATCTGCAGTTGTTTTTAATCTTTAGAATAGAACTCACACTCTGTTTTCGAATAGCTTTCTGTTTGGCTTCCTTCTACCCCTACCCTCTTTCTTTCTAACCCTGTTCACATTTACACACGTGCAGTTAACTGATGTGTCTTCTGAACTCCATGTGACACAGACTCTCTGCCTCCACTTCCATTCACATTATTTTGGTAGCCTCTTTCTACTAAGTATGAGCTCTTTGAAGGGTAGAATAATGTCTCATTGATTTTTTTAAGAGAGAATGGTCATTAAGTATTAATATTAATAAATATCTGAGGTTTGAAGCATTGAGGTTTGATGTTTGTTTTACTCTGCTTTCTTGAAATAAGAGGAGTGTAGGTAAAGGAATCACAATGATTAATGCACAAGGAAGTGCACTGGAAGACATGAGATCAGGGAAAATGTTGAAAAATGTTCTGAATAATGCTGATGCACATGGCTCTAAGGTTTATGGCAATAAAGTGTGATAAAAACTGTGAAAATAGTTAAGAGAGAGAACCATAATGCTTTGAGGTATGGTGGGAAAAAAACAAGGTACTACAATCTCTGAGGGGTTTTCATGATGAAAGAGAAATCCCATGAACTGCATGTGCTTCTTTCCAGAATTCACCTTTCTTCCTCCACTGGAAGGATTTCCAGGGATGCAAATTCAAGCCCAGTTTGAAAAGATATTTGGTGAGTGCTTGAAAAGAGTTCCTTGTCTTGGCTCCAGACAGCCCTTTGGAAAACGGCAGGCAACAGTGTAATGAAGAGCAGTGTGTGCAACCTTGCAAGATGGGGGACAGGAAAAGGATAATTTGTAGAGATGAGAGCTTCTGGGTCTCTTCACATACAGTTTTAGTGAGCTTAAAAAGAACATTTCCAGCTCTTTGGAAAATGTAAAAACTCTAGTTTCCTTTTAGTGTGGAAAGGGCCCAAGGTGTAAATACATTTAACAGAGGTACAGAAATGTCCCCTCACCTTATCAGCACTGGTCCCAAAAGACAATGGACAGTCTGTTTTTCTACTGTGAGCCTCAATGAAAACTGAGGCTCCATCTTCAGCTCACAGCGTGGCTGCACTATCCGTGGCAGGATTAAAGTGTGGGAGGGGACTGGCTGGAGTGGAAAGTTACTGTGAGGCCCCCTGCCCAAACGTGGATCCACCCTAGGGCCAAAACAAGGTTCTGCTCTAAAGCCCTCTGTGCAGACTCAACCCTTAAGGCATATCCTTTAGTAGGAAGAAAGGATCTATGCAAGGAAGGGCCCGAGAATAGATTTTATATGAATGAAGCAGAGCACAGAGCATGAGTGTATAGTTTAGAGAGGAGGAAGCACTACTTTAGATAAAAGAAACTGTGATTACTGGTGGAAAATGGTGTATGTAACCTTTCCTAGGAATATTAAGGCACCTGTGATTTGTTTTACCACCCTCTGCTTTTCTAAAAGATGGTAGTGACAACCCTCTGCCCCCTTGCCTCTTTGGTCTGGAGATACCCATTTTCTTCACACAGAGGAAAATGTCTACAGGCGCTACTGCTATCACTTCCTTTCTGGGGCTCGTTTTCAACATAACTTCCCAACTCCTCAAGAGAAAAAAAAAAAAGAATAGTCCATAGTAAGCATGAACCATTTTCTCTTGACTGGTTGGACTGGGGGCTGATGATAAGGGTTAGATGGGGGTTGTTGGAAAAATGAGCATTTAGACTCATAAGATATTAGAGGTGGTAGCAATTTCATCTCTGTTTTAATCCACTAGGCTTTATTTTTGTATAGTTGACAAGAAAAATGTATGTGACCTACCTAACATTATTGGGTATGTAATTGTGGCTGTGTTTCACCTGGAAACTTCTGAAAGTCACTGCCCTGTGCGAGTTGCATCAGAGCTTTAATTCCTACTGGCTTAGAGCATTCCAAAGCAGGATGGCTTTGGGGAGTAGAGGAAGTGCCCTGTTCTGTTTCAAATGGGTGAAGTATTCCCTTCATCACTCCTGCTCCTTTCGCCTCCAGACTAAACTTCCCTGGTGATATTGAAGGACATTGGAGTGAAGAAAAATAATGCATGTTTATCAATTCTGGGGGATGCTCTTTTTTGGAAGGGAGCTTGTGGTATTTATCTGATATTAGATCATGGACACTCATGCCTCCAAATGTGTTCCACAAAGATAGAAGAAATAATTAATATCAATCTCTTCTCTTCACCCTGGGGCATTAGGTTGAGGTTATTTAAAGACCATGTACTTTCCAAAGAGCTTGGAATTCCTGTCCACTCCTCTCCCCTTCATCTGTTGAGTATCTCTGAGATCACAGGTAGCTGTACTGCGTGACTATTGTGCCACGTGCCGTTCCCTATCTGACTCACCAAAGCTTGGTGCTGTGACTGTGTGCTTTACCTTGTCCTCTACACCTGCTTCCTGCCTGTACAAAGCAGACCAGCTTTTCAGAGAGCATCACTCACTGATCCTGTACACATCTTAACATTATGCATGGCTGCCCTGACCTGCTTGACCTTTTGCTAGTGCCCTCTCAGGCCTTCAAAAACATTTATGTCTGGGTCTACTCTCAAAGGTGGTTAAAACTGTGACCCATGGCTAGGAACCATGCATGAGCTCTCTGAAGGACTCTGGACCTTATGATCAACAGCCTATGGGGCAGGTTTAGACATGTTGTGCAGGGTAGAAAGGACAAGGAATACAAAACAAGGTAAGCAAGACACTTCACTATTTTCTTATTTCTTCACCACAAAGGTCAATAGCATTCTTCCAAATGAAAAACTTTCCTTAAAACCAGAATCTGCACATGTGAGCCCAGGAAATCATGAATGTTTCCAGGTGCTTAACTTGCAACATCAAAAAGTTCCTTGCAAGCTTATTCTTCTTGGGGTGCTGCTGGTACTGATGAGAATTCATGAGAGGGAAAAGCCCTTCTCATCCCCTAGATACTGAAACTGACTCTTTGCTTTTCTTGAGGCAACACATAACTCTCTCCATCACTACCTCCTTGAGCTGCAAGGTTATTTGTCTCTGACTCACAGGGTGACTGTGATTAAATTTCATTATCCATTCCCTTTCCAGCTCTAGAGGTTTTGGCTCTAGGAAGGCCATAAGCTTCAGCTCCACTAAAGGGTTTCTGATTCATTGCACTGACACTGAATCACAGTAGATTTTCACATATTCATAATTTCTCTTCTAAAGTGGCACGTATTCACTGTTGTCTCCAGAGAAGAGGGGCAGTGTGAAAAACAATGTCATTTCTCTCCTAAGAGATCAGAGCAATTTGTGACCTAGTTTTTTTTTTTTTCTTTGAGTACTCTAAATTCTCTTGAGGCTGAAGAAAAGAACATAGCCTCGAAAGGCTGAAATAAGGATGAAATAAAGAAATGAAATCTGTCACTGAAGATGCCAGACCTCTTCCATGCTTATGAGCAGCATTGCAAGAAAGAGTGGGGTTTATTCACTGGGCTGGGCCAGATGTTATCCCTACAAATCAACAGAGTTATGAATAAAGGGGACAATAATTTATTGTGTTATTACATTCACTGAATTAATCATGGTTTTCCATGTGCTGTAAATTTTAGTAATCTAATTTTTTCGTACGGTACTCTCAATTCCTCAGCAAAACTTCCATGTCAACCAATAGATTTAAGAGGATATCTAACTCACGTGTCACTTTTAAATAACTGACTCCACATACAGTACAACAGTGAAATGAATCTCAACTTTCCAAAGTTGAAATGGTAGCATAGCCCTATTGACTACATTGATCTGTATATTGGTCTTTTTTCTGTGGCTAGAATAAAATATCTGAAGCTAAGTGCTTATCAAGAAGAGCGATTCATTTACCTTAATAGATTTATAAACTGAAAGCCCACAATTTGGTAAACTTAGCTTTCTGGCCTTTGGTGAGGGTTCCCGTGGCTACATTACCATACGACGGATGCCACCATGGCAGTAACACTTGTGAGAGAGAGCAATTACCAGGTAAGACAGGAAGATAACACAAGATGAGACAGTAAAGAATCACAAGGTGAGACAGGAAGCCAAAGTCCAAGGAGTAGCCACCTTGCTCTTCATAAAAAAATTCACTCTTCTGAGAACCAAATCCAATGAGACCAGCATTAACCCATTCAGAGGTTGTGCTTCCAATGATTTGACCACCTTCCACTAGGCCCTAAGGTAATACTGAAGGAATGAAGA
The DNA here is from genome assembly GCA_004027455.1 of Hydrochoerus hydrochaeris. NCBI lineage: Eukaryota > Metazoa > Chordata > Mammalia > Rodentia > Hydrochaeridae > Hydrochoerus > Hydrochoerus hydrochaeris. The sequence continues at coordinate 96,679 of PVLA01004802.1, forward strand.
CAGGTAGGAAGGAGACAAGGAAACTTTAATTTTAAATTGTACTTTTAAGCAAATTACAGCTTCAGGATACAGCGTTTACAATACCTTTTTTGTTTCACTCCTACACATGTTTTTCTATTCCAGGCTTCTCACTCCTAAATTCCTAAGAGTCTTAAAGATACAATAAGTCTGTGAATGGGGCTCATGTTTTTGTTTTGAAGCTACAGAGTCACAAATTGTACAGACTTCTACCCTGAAGGAAACAGCATTGTTCATTGAGTGCCACATCTCCAAACTTCAAATGCCTGCAAAAGTTTGCATTCTAACCTAGTCCACCTATGGGCTAGACAGACACTAGGAACACATGTCCTCAATCAATGGTTTTCAGGACTCTACACCCCACATAGATGCACAGCCTGAGAAAGTAATGCTTCTCACTCTCAAGCATCCATGCTCCCTTCTGTGTACTTTGATTCTGCATAATGAATGTGCCTATACCTCCTACTGACCTATCCTAAAGTCCTTGTCTACAACAAAAGTCCCTAAATCCACCTCACAGATGCCCACACTTCCTCTTTAGAGGATGAAAGGTGATCACTAAATACTAATGGATTGAAAACCAAACTTCCAACCCATAAACCTTTTGGCAACAACCCTGACCCCAGCAGTACAAGTCTGTCTCTGCCTCTCTACGCCCTGTCTCCTTTTAGTATGGATGACTGTCAGTGTGTGGGGGCCAATACGATACGTTCATTCTCTGCTGTATTAGGGAAATCCTTTCCTTTATAACCTCTACTCCAACAGTGGTCTTACACAAGTTGGGCACACATTTCAGAGTGAGGGTCCTTCACATTCATGTGGGGTTGACTACAGAATAAAAGATGCATATTTTTAAAAAAAAAAAAAATATATATATATATATATCCTAAACTAAAAGATAACATTATGACTCCCAATCACCGTGGAAGTCATTCTGAAGAAGTACATAAATGGTGAGGATAACAGTAACAGCAAACTTACAAACCGTGTAGCCAACTAGTTATTCCTACTTGAAGGTAATTACACTACTCCTTTTCTAAACCAAACTTGTTCAGTGTCAGCAAAGCTAATTTGATCTGAGTTGCTATGGAAACAGAGAAAGGAGTTCCTAGAAGTATAATCGCACTTGCTGTCATCCGAAAGGGCAGCAGCTTTCTACTGCAATATCCTTCCATATGTCCGGTAAGCTGGTGTTAGCAAATGGGTGTCAAAAGTTGTTCGCATGCAGATTGTGGGGAGGATAACTTGCAGTGTTGGACATTGCTACGCTGAGATGATTTGACAAAGGACACATTTTCCATTGTTGCATTTGAACTGAAATTCTTTTTTGCATTCTATGGTTCAGCTGCCTGGAGGAGGATCCAAATGTTACTGCTCTGACCAAGACACAATTCTTGGTAGCCGTATGAGTCAAACTAGGAACCACATATTTCCATGTTGTCAGGTGTTTTGTTTTGTTTTGTTTTGCTTTGTTTTGTTTTGTTTTTTGGCCTGGTAGCAGGAATTGAATTCAAGGCCTCCCTACTGAATATATATCCCCAGCCTTTTTTATTTTTATTTTTATCTTGAGACAAGGTCTTGCTAAGTCATTAAGTTGCCCAAGCCATACTCAGACTTACAGTCTTCCTGCCCCAGCCCCCTAGAGTGCTGGGATAACGCAGGTACACTCCCACGTGTGGTTATACCTTGGGAAGGTGTATATTTGTAGTGCATCTCACTAACTAGTTTTGCAATCCACTAAAGCAAGACTCATGTTTCTTACTTATTTCAAGACGCACTAGTTTTTAGTACAGTTTTTAAAATAATAGATGCACCATAAGATGTATAAGCTAATTTCCTATGAAGGACTCATTTGGGTCTTTATGTAAAAAAATCATAAGGTGTTACCTTTTTCATTAAAAAGCCTTTATTTGTTATTAAATACTCTCCTGAGTCTACAAGGTCAGTGGAACAGATACCATCATATTTTTATATGAAAATCTAAGATTTCATAATCTCTGTCAAGAGTGCAGAACTAGTTAGGAAAGAAACTAGGGCTGAAATCTAGTTTTCATCTTTGATGAAAAGAACACAAAGAGTCTATGTGAGAAGCTTGAAGAGCAAGTGTAATAATATCAGCTTTTAATGTGCATCAGGGTTAGTTGGAGGTCTTATCAAACTATCAAATATTGGTCCCACTACAAGTGTTTGACTCAGTAGCTGGTCTGGTCTGGAGGCTACATTTTGAGAATCCAATCTATAGTTATATACACTAATATAAATTTTTTGAGGCTATAGTTTCTTTTCTTATTCAGTGATGTATGGGATACGGTGGCCACTCATTCCCATAATTTTACACCCAAAACAGAGTATGTCTACATAGTCATCCTCTTTAGTAAGTGAAGGAGAGGAGTCTGATGCTACATCAACCCTCCACTTTCCATTGTCATTAGAAATCTGAGACAGGAGAAGTAAGAGCAAAGGTCAATAAAGAAAAAGTTGATAAAGTGGAATTTCTGGCATGAAGTAGTGAGTGTATGTGTCATTCAATTACCTTTAATCAGGGTTGGTTGACTGCATCAGAATTTGAGAATTATGCTCCTATCAGCTTATTTGGATCTTAAAAATAATGTAACAGAATATATCATGGCTTAATTTTCTTAAAAACTCCCTACAAATATATTTACACACCTGGAGACTATTTCATTACTAATTTTTCAGAAGAGATAAGTCTTCTTTTTTTCTTAATAAGCACATTTAGTTTCACTCTTACCATCTTTGCAAAAATAGGGCTTGTGCAGTCTCCATCTCTAAATTCAAAGCCTTTCCCAAAAAGTTTACTTGAGGTTGGTGGCCTCATAAACAATTCATTAAGAAGAGGGAAAAAATAAAATAGACCCAGTGACATGCATGCTGTTATAGAATTTTCCTTTTAGCCTTAAGGTCTTCTTGCAGGGCACATAACTTATTTTGATGGCAATTATTGTCTCTTACCCCTTTAAATGCTCAGACAAGAGATTGTTGAAAGTGTTTATCATTCACATCGGGAAAGGTTAATGTATTCTTTTCAAATATAAGCTCCTGTTTATTCAAACACATGTCTCTTTCGTGGTAGCCTTGCCAAAGCTCTGGTCCAAGCTTGTATTTGGGAACCGATGGTCTCAGCTAGATATTAAAGGATTTCCAAGAGAGAAAATACTCTTCTTAATGAAATAGGAAAGATCCCATGTAGTCAAAATCATCTGGAAGTGAATTTATCTTCCCCCAAATAGACATTTAGGTTCCTATTAAATATTCCTATGTGACTAGACTAAAGATGGTTTTTCCATATAATTATGCAGACAGGATCTCCACCCTTTTATAAGAGTACACAGAATTGGGAATGACCAACAGGCTCGTATGATTGCTGTTTAACAGAATTGTCATCCAGTTGAGGGTGATTTGTGGACCTTCCTCACACAGACCCACAACGATGAGTCTAAGGATAAATGAGCAGGAACCAAGGAGTCTGCTCCCTACTTTCTAGATGAGGAAACGGAGACATAGTGGAGGAACAAAATGGTTTCCAAACATCACAGTTGCAACTTAAGAGACAGCTATGTTCTCATAATTTCTACTCATTGTCTCTAACAACAAGTATTTGAGAATGTAGCAATTTTAGGGTGAGCAGTCAAATCCATTCACCAAGTGAGACACCAAGGCTTCGTTAGAAAGATTAATGTATAACATCTATGTCTTCTTGCTTGAAGTAGAGTCTGGATAAGATCTAAATATCTTCACTCCTAGTTCTATGCTTAACCTATACCTGTCTTTCTCTGGATTTGAAAAATTACAATGGGAAAAAAGTAATTCCAGCCTTGAAAAGAATGATTTACAATCAGTCACTTTCATGCTGTAATACCTGTCTGGATGCTTGTTCATCACTGGCCTACTCGGGTCTAAAGTCCTTTGGTTCTCATGTACCAAACCTATGAAAATACTTGGTCTTTTCAACTTTCACATCTTTCTTAACCATTAGAGAGCAAGACCCTTAACTAACCAAACTGATACCACCAAAACAGTCCAAAAATAATCAGAAAAGAAAACAAAAAAGAGCACTAAGACCCTCAAGATCTGTAATTTTTTTCATCCTAGTCTCTGCTCTGTGCTAGAACAAAGGCCTCTTAGAAACTAGCTCTCTCTCAACAACTAATCATGACTTCCATAAGATTAATCTGCTTGAGATTGCAAGATGGCCGACTGAGTGGCGGGACGGTAAGAGAGCCTCTCTGATGAAAAATAAATAAATAAAAACAACTCAGATGCTGGAATCTGGCAACATGGAGAAAGCCAGACAAAAGAAGAGGAATTCTCATGACCCGGGAAGAAACTGAGGAAAAAGAAAAAGAAAAAAAGAAAGAAGAAAAAGAAGCAGGGACAGAGGGCTAGAGCTGGGCAAGCCCCAATCCCCGTACAGGCACGTCTTAAAGTCAGGTGACTCACGATCAAGCTGAGATCACGGCCCAACCGAGAGCAGGAGGCTTACTGAGCTCCAGACCCTCGGCTGCGGGAGGCCCTGAGATGGGGAGTGGAAACAGCCAGTCGAGCTGCAAGAACTTTGGTGAGTGAAGGGAACTGTAGTCCCCAAACCAGGAGGACTGGCTGGGCAACATTTTGGAGTTGGGCAGAGCTGACTTGAATCAAAACCCTAGGCAGCATCCACTGATGAATCCTAGTCCAAAGCAGATTGGTGGGATCTGCTCGGGCAGGGCCACGCCCCTGGTTGAAACCCAATAGCCAGGGAGGAGGCTTTTCTGGGCCAGTGGCATCCCCAGGGAACACACAAACTTGTTGAAGCATAAACTGGTTGACTGGTGTAGGGGGAGGAGCCAGCTCTCAGCATGCAACTTGCAGATGCAGCGGATTGGGGGGCAGTACTTCCCTAGCATGTGTGCTGCAGAAAAACTGTAAGCAACAGGAAAGGCCCAGAGACCTCCACCACCCACCTGCCTGAAGGGGGCCGGAAACATGACAAGGCAGAGAAAGAGCAAAAGGTCCCCAACTGCGGAACCAGGGAAAGTGAGTCCAACAGAGGTAAATGCAGAGGAGGTTGAGAGCAGCAAACCTGTAATGTCAGAGACAGCCTCAACGGAAATAAAGAAATACATCCGTGACCTCATCATTGAATTTAAATCTGAAATTCTAACTCAAGTGAAGCAAGATATAAGAAGATTAATAAAAGAAGTCCTGGGCAATCCTCAAGTAGATACAAGAATAGAGGAACCCAGAGAAAGGAGACAAGCCTTTGATGAAGAATATAAACAAAATCTAGAATATATGAAACAGATCCAAAGAGAACATTAGGATATTAAAAACTCCATGGAAACCTGGAAAAACCTTTAACAAAAACTAAAGGCAAACTTTCAAAACTTGAAGATAGATTAGCAAAGTATGATCGTGAAAAGAAGGATCTCTTAAAAATAACAAGGAAACAGGAAGCAATGATACAAAGGCTAGAAGATAACAAGAGGATTTATAACCTAAGAATAAAATATGTGAATGAAGATGCAGCAACAAATACAAATGAAATAAAGTCTATTCACAGAAATAATTAAGGAAAACTTCCCAAACATAGGTAATGGAAGTGAAGCTCAGATAAATGAGGCATATAGAAATCCAGCCAGCTACAACCAAAACAAATCTACACCCAGACATAGAATAATTAGGATCCCAGAAATCCATCACAAGAACAGAATATTAAAATCGGTCTGAGAAAAGAAACAGATTACCTATAAAGGAAAACTCATCAAAATCACAGCGGACTTCTCAATGCAAACCATCAAATCAAGAAGAGCTTGGAGAGAAATATTCCAAGCCCTAAAAGAAAATAACCTCCAACCCAGAATGATGCACTCTGCAAAACTGTCTCTCAAAATTAATGGAGAGACAAGATATTTCCATGACAAAGAGGAACTGGGGGAGTTTGTGACCACCAATCCAACCCTGCAAAGAATACTGAAGGACATTCTAGAGAGAGAGAAGAAAGCCACCAGGGTTCCAGGAATAATGGCGAAAGACCTCAAAGTAAGGGGCAGACAGTGGAATGAAGGAGAAAAGTAAACAAATAACAACAGAAAAATAGCATGGCAGAGATAAAACAGAGAAGATTGGTTATATCACTATTTTATCTTGACTGATTTTATTTGAATCTGGTATGCTTGAGAGTGTCGAATCTGAGAGTAGGGGCAACTACTCTGAAGATGACAGGATTCAGTAAGATACCCATTCTGGTTTGATTGTTAACTGCCATTGAAATCCTACAATGTCTCCAATGTTAAGATTTTATTAATAGTGTAAAGCAATGCTAAGTTTATATTATATTTGATGATATAGACAATTTTATTGAAAATAACAAGAGACATCACAGTGACTACTGTAGATCACCTAGTGTTGTGTTTTTGTATGTTCTTTTCATTTCGTGTTTCTCTAGGAATTTGTATTGCTGACTTGTTTTGATTTGTTTCTCCCTCTAATACAGAAAGGCTAGGTATATGTGTAGAGACTTATACATGTGTAGAACTTCTCAGTAGTTTAGGAGAATGGATTATAGTTATTGTAAAGGAAAAAAAAGGAAAAGAGTATTCTAAAGGATATAACTGCATGTATGTTTGAGTGTGTGGAATTAATAACCATGTTGCTAAAGTTTTAGCTGGATGGATGAGCAAAACTGACTGCAGTCTCACTGTTTGGATGTCCACTTTGTGGACTTTACTTTTTGTAACTTGAACAACTGCATCTAAGAGGAAAGTATGTAATTATCCACTAGTGATTTTTTACTGGTTACTATTTTTGTTTTGTTTTGTTTTGTTTTGTTTTTGAGATTTTGTATTGTTTCTACCCTCTTTCTGTTTCAAAATTTTTTCTTTAAATAAAATTTTTTTTAAAAAAAGCAAGAGGAGGAAAAGAAAGTGCTCTAAAAGAGATAACTGTATGTAACCTTAAGTGTGTAGGATTGATAACCATGTTACTAAGTTTTTGTTGGATTGGTGAACAGAACTGTTTTCAGCCTCACTGTTTGAATGTCCATTTTGTATGTTTTAATTTTGTAACTTGAACAACTATATCCAAGAAGACAATATATAATGTATCAAATAGTGATTTCTTACTGTTTATTTTTTTTTAAATTCTATATTGTTTCTACCTTTTTTTCTGTTTTGCTTCCCCCCCTTAAGTAAAATTTAAAAAAAAAAAGATTAATCTGCTTATCCTGAGTGCTTAACCACAGGGTGGGGGGTTTCTGAGTGCCTGGCTCAGGCTCAAGAGACTTAGCCTCCTTGATTCTCATCATCTGATTCTCATCCTGAGTCATAAAGCAATGTAGGAAAACACCAATAATTCTGCTTACATTCAGTGTGAATCTGATTCCTTCTTGCTTGGCTTACTTTCTCACCACCCAATTCATTTCCAGAAGCACATCAATTCTAGGAAGCACAAGACCCTAGGACAGAGTATTCTCTCTCATTGCTTGCTAATGAGATAAGTGCAGCAAGTTAAGAGGCAGCCACAGGAATAACAACAAGCGTTCCAGGATGTATTTCCTTTAATTGCCTATGTTTGTGTTCCTGCCAATCTGAGAGGGATTTCTGTGGTGAAGCAAGGCCTCGTTCCTTTCTCCCTTCTCCTAACTCTGGCTTCCTAAGGAATATTTACAATATATCCTCCTCTACTGTAGAGACCATGCCATTAATTAAAGCACTTTTCATCACAGACACTGTGGACCCCACCCACTGTTCTTGTAGTACCAAGAGGTCAGCACAGAAGCGGTGCTCATGTGCGTGTGTGCATGTATGTGTGTGTGAGTGTGTGTGTAGAGGGTTTAAGCGACATCTCTAGTATTTTGCCTCTTAGTGAAAAGCTCAGAGGCCACAAGAGCACCATCAAATGTCATTTATGAGGCAGTAAATGTACAGAAGGCCTCCTAGTATTTTCACATGTAATTGACACTAAGTTTTTACAATACGTTTAAAGCCATGTAGATCCCAAAGATGATACAGGAACAACACATAACATGGATAGTACAGTCTAGGAACAAGTCTAGGATTGTTTATTAATACTTGTGATGTATCAGGTGCTTGTTATAGACTGAGACTAATACAATCTAAATGTCAGCCCCTGACTGTCCCTAAATTCTCCAGTTTGTGGAAGTCATCTCATCTCAATATTTAAGGATAGATTGGCTTGAATGTTCACTTTAGGTATATGAAAAACTCAGAGTCCTTCTCAAGTATCTCCAAAAATTTCTAGGACAGTCACGGTTCCACAAATCCTTTACCATTTTGAATGCCTTCTTCCAAATAATTTATCTGATATGATTTTGAATGTTACTATGAAGTTAGCAAAGAGATGTTAAAAATGTGTTTAAACAATTACATTCAATTTCAACAATAATCAACTCAGGTTCAAAGTTTTTCATCAGTATCCTCCAATTCCTATCATGTCTGAATCATTTTTTAAAATCCTTGGCAGAATGTTATTCTCTGAAATAGTAGTATTTAAATTTCAAAAAAAAACATTGAGTATGTGTGAACGGACTCTAAGGGAAACCCCAAGACTCCTACTTCCTGGTATTCACACAATCCTCTTCTGAATGTAGGCAGGATATGTGACTTCTTTTTGAAAAACAGGGTGGCAAACATGACAGAATGTACATGGTTCAATAATAAAGCTACATTAGCATTTTCCTGGAGACTTTCCCTTGCTGCCATGTGGTGAGCAGCCCATGGCAGGGACAAGATGCCTAGGAACCGAGGGTGGCCTTCCACTGATTGCTAGAAAGAAACAAAGACTCTTAGTCTGGTAATATGAAGGGAACTGAATTTTGCCCACAACAGCATGCACTAGAAAGAGGACACTTCCTCACTGAAGCGTCAGAGACTGCAGCTCGGTCAGACATCCTGGTCACAGCCTTGCGGACAACCCAGTTAAACCAGAATCTGACCTGCTGACATAAATTGGGCAGTAACAGTTGTGTGTGTGTTGCTTTCAGCCTCTAAGTTTGAGGCAGTGTGTTACTCAGTACTGCTTTAGTAAGGCAGTGGTTAATTTTAAGTGTTGACTTGACTAGATTAAAGGATATTTTGGTGGCTGGGAAAGTGTCATGCCTGGGTGCACCTGTGAGGGTGTTTCCGGGAGAGATTGGTACTCAAATCAGGGAACTGAGTGAAGAGTATCCACCTTCAATTGTGGGCAGGCACTGTCCAATTAGCTACGGCCCAGATAGAACAGAAAGATAGAGAAACTGAATTTACTCTCTCTCCTGGAGCTAAGACATCTTCACCTTCCTTGAAACATAAGAACTCCAAGTTCCTGAGCCTTTGTGCTCCAAAAATTCCACCAGTAGCATCGTACAGAGCTCAAGTCTTTCGTTTCAGACTGAGAATCACACTATCACCTAAGGCCTTTGGACCTGGACTCAAACAGTCCACTGGTTCTCTGAATCTCTAGCTGTCAGATGATTGCTGTGGGCCTTTTCAGTCTTTGTAATTATATGAGCCAGTTTTCTTAATAAGTCTCTTTTTTCTATCTATATTCTTTTCCATTGGGATTTTTGAAAAATACAATGCATCTCTAAAAGTTAAAGCCATTTTTCTACTACAATATCACTACCACATCTAAAAATAATATAGCTCCTTAATACTATCAATACAAATTTCCCTCCAGATTTTCACAATTAATTTTTTATAATTGATTTGTATCAATCAAAATCTTTAAACATCCACATATTACATTTAGTCATAATGCCTGTTAGGTCTCTTAACTTTGAGATTACTTTTCCCTCTTTTTCCTTGATATTTATTTATTGAATACTTGAATCACTTTTCCTACAAAGTCTTCCACTTCACAAAGCTTACTAATTGCTTCTCCATGGGACTATTTAACATGGCCCTTTATCTGTTCTGTTTCCATTAACTTGATAGTGAGATACAGATTCTTTTTTTTCAAAAGGTCCAGATTTTAAGGCAACCTGTGTACTACTGACTACATCATAACCTGTAGATAATGGTGAATCACTGGACAGCTCATAATGCTTAGGCTCACATTTGTGTGATGTTAATGTAAGTCAGTGGGTTTGGGAGTTGTTGGTGTTGCACTGACCTTTTATTTAATGAGTTTAGCTGTCACTGAAGATCACTATCCATGTCTATTATTTTATTTTATTTCATTTGCAAAATGGTAAAAAAAAAATTGTAGCCTCTGATGATTTTTTCTTCCATCTGCTGCTCCTCCCTACATTGTTTTGCTCTGTGAATATCATCCCAGGACCTTTATTTCTCACAAAAATATAGATTCAAATCACATGTGTAACAGACTTCTTTGAGGGTTTGGGGCAAGATTGAGAAACAGGGAGATAAACTGCAGTAGAATAAAAACAATGACCTAAAATAAATAACCAGGCATTTTTGTTCTAAAAGACCTCTCGTTTATCTTTTCAATTTAGATTCCTGGCTTCTGCCATGGATTAGGGTGACAAATTTGTCCCAGTTTGTTTGGGACTTTCCTGTGTCAGTCTGAAAACACAGTGTCCTGATAAATGCCTCCGTTCTGGGAAAAATAAAAGATGACTGATTTCACTACCTGGTACTGACAGCTTTCATTTTGCTTTAATTCCTTTTCTGCCCTCTATTACGTATTCCCAACTCTTCAAATTCTCTTCATTTATTCAGTCGGATCATTTACCTATCTTCTCACTTTGACCCATCCAAAGTATGTCTGGGGTCCTCATGTTCAAACTAACCATGTACATAATAATCTGCTTCTTATCTAATAAGAATGGCAAGTCTCTAAAAGAAGTTGTCATCTCAGCCACTAGGGATCAAATTCAGGACCTCAGGTATGTTAGGCAAGTACTTTACCACTCACCTACATCCCTAGTTTCTAAACTCATCTCTTAATGTATTAACTTATATTTCTACTAAGTTTGTAATCACTTTGGGATATGGACACTGGTATTCCTGTTTTACAGATGAGAAAAATAATATAGGTAGTACCTATGGAAGAGTGAAAAATGAAAGTAGTTTCTAAGAAAGGTAAATATTTCAATGTGAAGTATGAAGATAAAATGGATGGTAAGCAGGCCAGGTTGGCATATGCCTATAATCCCAGCATTCAACAGGCTGAGACAGGAGGATCTCCATGAGCTCAAGGTTAGTCTGAGCTACAAAGTGAGTTAAATGCCAGCCTGAACTACATAGAAAGGCCCTGTCTCAAAAACAATCCTAAAAAAGTAAAGAACGAAAAGAAAACAAGAAAAGAGAAAAGGATGGTGAAGGGCCTGGTCTGCCCTGTTAAAGGATTTAACAGGGCTTTGGTTCCCCAAACACAGTGTTTATTCTAGATGATTAAGCATGGGGACTGGGTAGTGGTCACAAAGTGCTTAAATCCCCCACATTGCCACTCACTACTTATGTGACCTTGGACAAGTTACTTAAAATCTCTGTGCTTTCAATTCTTCATTTGAAACATGGGAATGGTTTTTTTTTTCATAATTATTCATCTTCCTTAGGGTTCTTGTAAGGATTAAATGAGATAATTCATGTAAGACCCCTATGTGCAAATTCTGGCTCATGGGAAACATGCAAACCAATGGTTATTTCTTTTTAAATGTAACACACATGCAGGTAGCTTCTTTTCAATAAGGGCAAGAATCCAGACAGAATTTCTATAACATGCTTTATGTTTCTTAGGAAAAGATTTCTTAGGGAAAGATAGATTGAATACATTATAATGTGAAGTAGAAAATTGTGTAGGAAAACAGATTTATCTTCAAGATCTTAATTACAAAGTCTAAATCTTCTCTATTTTAATTGCCAAATCTTATTTAGTATATGGGATAATTTCTGCTTTGGGATTCAATGATGTCATCCATGATTACCATAGCAACAGTAAGAGCAGTAACTTGAAGTTGGGTCACAGTAGCTAAAAGAAAGAAGACTAAATTTGAAAATCATGCAAATTCAAAAATCATGAAAATCCATTTCTTTTAAGATTGAAACTCATAGCTACTTTAAACTTAACCACAAGTCCTGAGAATAATCTGAAATCATCTTAAAGTAAAATATGCATTCCAGAAGAACATAGAATTTTTTTAAAAATTCTCAAAAAGAATAAAACTTAAAAACCAAGTCATTTTTATCTTTCTGGTGCATTTTGTATTCTAATGAATCACAGAAAAACAATATTCAAGAAGCTGGAAACAAATCAAGGGTGTGGATTCCATTGAATCGATGCATAAAACTGACTTGTACTGAGTCTCAACCCTTCTTTTTCATTAAAAGGCACAAGTAGACATTTTAAGGGAAAATACTGATTCATTGCATTTTTCCTTCCGTAGTATTACAGATTTCAGAATTATTGAATGTTAAAGTTAGATTTCCAGCATGACTTTTTAGATTTGTCAAAGACTAGCAGAATATTGTGAAGTTACCATGATCCTCATTACCGTGATCCTCACTGTGATCAAAGGATCCCAGTGAGACTAGAGCTCTAGTACTTGGAGTTATAAATTTTCTGTCTTTCCTACTACATTAAACTATTTTTATCGCAAATCTGGCATTTAACCTTGTGAAGCTTCAACAAAACTTTTCTCTCTAGTAAGGCGGTAAAAGAGTTTACTGAACTGCTTTCCAGCTGTCCTTCATCCTAGGGAAAATAGTGATAAGTGAATGTTGAAAGAATCTTAGAAATTTCAGAAGATGCTTTTGACCTGAGGGAGGCTACCATCCATGCAGTTCCCATTGCATTCTGCACTCATTTTTTATCTACTCTATAAATTCTGCTGGCAAGCGGCCCTTTGGGTATTCCATTTCCCCTCATTAAAACTCTTCCAGCTTTTCTTCCATCTCTCATTGTATTTTTAAGCATATTGCCAAATAAAGATGTTGGTTAAGAAAGTTCTCTCAGCTGGGGACTGAGAGACTCTCTCACTCCCTTCAGGGTCCTCTGCTTCTGAGTCATGGGAATAAGGGATTAGCCCTGAGAGGAACAGAGACGCCTGGAGCCTGGATTCTTAGTGATGTTTCCTATTTACTTCTGCAGACAGTTTGGCTGGCTGAGCCCAAGACGACTTCTCCAGAAGTCTCTGGTCTTCATAACGCTAACTGAATGGACTAAGTAACAAAGCAGGCAAAGAAAGGCCCTGCTCTGTCTTCTAGGAGCCTCATATCCGGACTGGGCTCTGGATGAGCAACTTTTCACACTTGCTCCTAGAGCTGACCACGACTATCCTGCTCTCCCACCAGCAATCCTGTGTTTGTTTATTGTACCTGTCCTTCTGATCTACCCAATTCACAGTCACTAAACGAGATTTCATCAAGTCCGGTTTTTCATTTTCTCTCTTTCTTTTTTGGCTAAGTCACTGCAAGATTTCTCTACCTGTTGTGACAAAACTGAGCTCCTCTGTCTCAGGATGTACAGTCTTGTCAAACAAAACCTGCTCATTCCTTCCCCCTTCCTGCCTGGCTCACTTCTGCCCCCGCCTTAGCTCTCATGGTTCCCGCCAGCTCCAGTGTCTTCCTATCAAGTCCACTTCCTTGCCTCACTGGCCCTGCTCGCTGCGCATGCTCATGTCCACACCTGAAAGGGGGCGGCAGTGTGCAGCTCTGGAGATACTCAGAGTGTAGGGCATAGCGTTCCGACAATGCTGCCCACCTCTCCTTCCCCCACCAGATTCCAACTGCTGACTCAGACCTGGGCTGATGGGGCACCTGGACCTCACTGCTTCACACCTGCTGTACTTCTATATGAATACTGAATTTATGTACTTTTGTTCTATTCTCTTCACTGATTATTTTACCAGCATTATTACATTTAAACCTCAGAATAACCCTAATCAGAATATACTAATATTTGAATTTTTCATATTGATGCTCAGAGAGATGGAGTAACTTGCCCAAGGTCATATGACCTATACGTTATAAGGATTATGTTTTTCGAACTTGGCCTGAATCCACCTTTCACCACAAGGCTTGTCACTTAATACTCTTTGACTCATGCTCGCAGTGTGTGCTGTGATTTCATGGGTGTACCGATGAATGCACTTCAAGTGTTTGTGACTCGACCAGGCTGAAGGATCCTCAAGGACAAAAATCTTTTCAAAGGCAAAATATGTTACTTCCTCAAAGGACAGTGAATTCAGTCTATAGAAAATGGTGTTGGCTGACTCACTCTTCTTTCAAGCATCCATAACATGAATTAGGAGGCAGAATGACATGAGGCTTAGAAATATGAATTAATCCCCAAGTGACCTCTCTGATCTGTGACTCAAGCTTCATTGTGAAACAGGCACAGTGGTGCCCTGCCCTTGCTGCCTCTTAATGACAGAGGATACCCCATCAGAACGAAGCTCACTGCTCCTTACTCAGACAGCATTTCACAGCTCAGAGACAGGGTCACATCACAAACCCTGAAGTAAGCAGGCATCCCGTCACTGTTTAAAGGAAACCTGGGGGAAGCTACCACTACTGAAGTGCTGTCCACAGGTTCCTCTTTTTGCATGAAAGAATTTAATGAAATGGGCTCCAGATAAAAGAGGAAAAGCAGCGTAAGAAATTTCTCTTTCTAATGATAAATAGGCACACACTTCTGGATTCCCCAGACGAAAATACTTTTTTAAAAACTGAAATCCCAGCATAATGCAGCCTTGATAGAAAGGACTCCTAAACTCCTTCTTCCTATCAAATGTGTATCTTGCTTTCTCTATGTCTTCTGGGTTACAGGAATTTTCACAGGCAGCCGATGAGTGACTGAGGACACCAGAGATCTAGAATAATTCAAACACACAAAGAGAGGGCCTAATTTTAGACCATCCCGGGGCAATGAACAGTCTAGGGGTCTGAAGGGCTTCTGATTTGATTGCTGGGTCTATGGCTTCTTATTAATTAGCAACATTAGCTTAAAGGTCACCCGGAGTGGCCAGTCTCATTCACTGGAATGGAAGAAGAGCTGAGGCAATGAAAAAAATTCAAGGTATGACTTGCACTTAAAAACTGCATTTTAATGAATGAGTAAAACGTCTGTGCATTTCTGTGGCTGAATCTTTAAAAAGGCATTTCTTGTGTTGACATTGCCAGAGAAAAAGAAAATCTGTTTCTTAATTGCAAAAGAAGTGAGTGGCTCTCTGCTTGGCTGTGAAGGAACAGGCAGAGTATTCATACTAAAAATATTCTTACCTTTGCATTAGTCACTGGCATTTTATCTCTTGTCTTCTTGACTTTTGGCAAAGGTTTTCCCATGAACTCAAGGACAGTAATGACCTTCATAGATTGCTACAACCAAACATCAGAATGGTAGTATTGGGGACATCTCTCTATTAACAGAGAAGGACTCTATATGCACTAATTCTTTACTGTAGAGATAGAGAATCTCCAGGAAAAGAGCCTGGGGGACAAGGAAGGGAAATTCCCACAGCAACACCCAGCACTAGTCTACTAAGATAGTCACTCCTGTGGACTATAAAGTTGGCCCTTGACAAAGACCCACTTAGCACATTTGATTAAATCCATGTTGGGTACCGGGAACTGTACTAGGAAGTGGGGAAACAAAAAAGGAATTACTCACAGTATCTACCTTCACAAATAGCACAGAATGCTTGTAAAACCAGATAAGCTCTTTTCAAATAGGATGTTGTTATATATAAAATCATCTGAAAGTACAGAAGCAAGAACAATCAGTTCTCCTGGGGTTGCATAGAGAAGTCATAAAAGTATTCACAGATCCAGATCAGCTGAACTGAGCACTGTAGGATGAATATACATTGATGTTAGGCACAGAATAGCATACAGAAGGCACAGTTCAAAGAAAGAAAAACCGTGAGTAAAGATAAAGATTTATAAAACATAAAGGGTTTAAGCAAGAGAAAACGTAGGGCTGGTCTCGCTTTTTAGAAAGGGGATTCTGATAGGAGATGTGGGAAATGGACCAGGAGTAGCAATGGAACCAAGGGATGATCATTTAGAAAGCTACTTCAAACAAGGAGAGAGGCTCTGAAGACCTGACTAGGACAAAGGTCACAGGGATGAGAGGCGGGAATCCCCGCCTCATGTAGACACTAAATGCTGCTGTACAGATTTGAAATCCTATTTTAAAAATGAACTAAATGTGTGTATTTTTTGACACAGAAAAGCATTTTAACCTCTATCATCTGATAAAAGTCATTATCTAAGTCTTGAGTAAAAGGCAGAAAAAATATCTAATGATATTACTTTAGAGAGGAATGCTCTGAAGAAACAAACAAAAATACTTTTAGAAAGAAGGCAAAAGGAAGTAACCCAGGCTATGGCATATCCTCCAAAGCAGCCAGCATAAGAAATACAAGTAGGAGAAAGGATTCCTGATGATGAGAAGATAGGTCATCAAGAGGGCAGAGGGCACATTGCAAATGAATGACAAAAATATCTAATCACTGCCTTCAACATATCAACCTGCTGCTTTATCTCCAACATTTAAAAAAAGGAAGAAAGCCCTTTTTGATCTTCCTATATGTGTCACCATTCCATTCATCAAAAATGTTATTGTCTTTGTCATTTTCTCATTACCGGCACACAGTATCCACAATGTAAAGGAGGGAATGTTTATTTTAGTTCCTGTTTCAGAAGTTTTGGTGCCTACTTGACAGACACAAGCAGTGAGACAGTATGGTGGTAAGGCCTGCTGCAGAGGAAAGCTACTTACATCTTGGCATCCAGGAAGCAGAGCAAAAAGGAAAGAGCCAAGGGGAAAAATGTAAACTTCCAGGTCGTGATCTCAGTGACTCACCTTTTTCAATGAGACCCACCTCCTAATAGCACGTTCAGCTTCTGAACTCACTAACAGATGACTCCAACTGTGGGTACAGTGTCCCATGATACAATCACTCTCCAACAGCCCTACCTCTGAGGTCATGAGAGTTTTGGGGGACATGGTAGATCCAAACATTCTAGATATCTTCTCATTTTTCTCAAAATCACTGTAAAAGGGTTTTCTCCACCACCAGTCCAAAGAAATTCTTGTTAAAGTCATTCTATTAATCACTTTTCCATTCACTGGGGCAAACTGCCTGACACTTGCAACTTAAAGGAGAAGTTTATTTGACTCATGGTTCCAGAGGGTTTAGTCCATAGTTAGTTGGCTC
The DNA here is from genome assembly GCA_004027455.1 of Hydrochoerus hydrochaeris. Lineage (NCBI taxonomy): Eukaryota > Metazoa > Chordata > Mammalia > Rodentia > Hydrochaeridae > Hydrochoerus > Hydrochoerus hydrochaeris. The sequence continues at coordinate 113,822 of PVLA01004802.1, forward strand.
CAAGGTAGAAAGTTATGGCATAAGGGTATGGCAGAGGAAAGCTGCTCAACCCATGACAGGCCATGACAGGCAGGAAGCAGAGAGATGAGGGTGGACATGGGGACAAAACTATACCTTTCTGAGAAATGCTCCCAATGACCCACCTCTTGCAACCTTGCTGCACCTCCCAATAGCACATTCAGCAATGAATCCATCAATGGATCACTGACGAATGCAGTGTTCTCATGACTCAGTCACATTCAAAAGTCCCTCTTCGAAATGCATGACACTTTTGAAAAACATTGTAGAGCTAAATCATAACAATCACATAAGCATCTGTATTTCCAAACCTAGTGATTGATTCTCAGACTTTATTTCACCTGAACTGTATGCAATTTTTTAGCCATTTGACTGTTTCCCCTTCTTTGATACACTGTCTTCTCTTGGCTTCTAAGCTCTCTTACTCTTGGTTTTTATTTTATCCTGCTGGGCTCTTTTTCAGTCTCCTTTGCTGATTCTCCCTTTTCCTCCCAACTTCTTCACATTGGAGAAGACAAGAGCTCAGACCTGAGCCACGTTTTTTAATTATATTCACTTCCTTTGTGATCTCAAACAGTAACTTGTCTTTAACGTTTCTCTACATGATAAAGAATTTTAAATGTAAAGTTTTTAAACCTTTAACCTAGACCTCTGCCCCAAATTCTAGACTTTTATACACACTCTAGTATCTCAAACTCAACACATCAACAACCAATTTCTTAATCTTTTTCTCTTTCCAAAAACTCAGGTATCTCTGTCCTTCCAGTTTTTCAGTAAATATTTTTATCTCACTGCTTTCATCTAACCTAGCAACAATTCCTCCTGGTCCTATCTTCAAAATACAACCAGAACCTAAAATCAGAAAAGTATGATAGCTGCCTGTGACTGTGCCACTCTATTCTTGAACCCCACCATTTTGCACATAGATTCTTATTATGGGTCATCTGCTCACTTCTCCCCACCACCACCTCTAACTCTCCCTAAAAATTACATTGAAGTCTTAACCCCCAGTACCTCAGATTAGAGTTTTATTTGGAAATAGGGTCACTGCAGATACAATCAAGGTAAGGTGAGATCATTTGGCTGAAACTTTAATTCATATCACTGATATCCTCCTAAGAATTTTAAATTTAGATCCAGAGACAGCCACCCAGAAAGGAAAGATGACATCAAAATGCACAGGAAGAGGACAGTCATGTAAAGACAAAGCCAGAGATTGGAGTCCTGTTGCCACAAGGCAAAAAGTATGGAGTTGCGAGATCTGGAGGATGCAAAGGAGAATTCTCCCCCAAAGGCTACAAAGGAAGTGTGCCCTGACCAACACTCTGCTTTCAGACTCAGCACCTCCAAAACTGTAAGAAAATAAATTTCTGTTGCTTTAAGTCATCAAGTTGGTGAAACCTTATTACAGCAGCTCTACAGAACTAATAGACTATAATAGTCTCCTAACTGGTTACTCCACTTCCATCTTTCCTTTCTCTAATTTATGCCCAATAGAGCAGCTCAATGAATTTTCTGAATGTAAATTTCACCGTGTATCACTTTAGCAAATGCTTTGTATCTCCCTCAGAAGCACATAGAGTGTTCACAATAGAACTGTCTGTATGGTTCTGTGTGTTTCCTTTCCTATTACCTCTGCCCGTCTTTTCCTATTTGGCTCCTCATATATTCTGATTTAGCCACCTTGCTGTTTTGCAAACATTTCAGGTTTGCATGCTTAAAAATTATTTCTCCAGATATTCACATCCTTGAGTCTTTCGCTTAAGTGTCTCCTCCCTGAATTACCTTAGCCTGGTCATTATACTTAATAAGCAAACTTGTCCTGCTCCCAAAATACTAATCCCTTGAACACTGATATCCTCTTCATGTATTCCATAGTAGTTGTTACATATCCCCTATGATACTTTATAATTTTCTTATCTTTCACATTGACTTTTATTGTCTATCTCTAGCCAGTCAGTAAGACAAATTTCTTGTGACCAAGATTTTTTTGTTTCCTTCATTCACTGCTTTGTCTTAAGCACCTAGATTAGTACATAGCATATAATTGGGTACTAATAAATATTGACTGAGATGTTAAATGAATTGCTGCCCATATCGTTCTGCCTAGATAATCCTACATTAAAATTGGCAGAATCAGTGGTGTGTGAGGGTATCCACACACGAACATTCATACAAGTGTGTGTATGCACTGAAAAAGGGATGCGATTTGGAATTTAACTCTCAATCCTGTCAATTTTTTACCAGTGAAATATTTACAACAATTCCTACATCATAGGTTTGTGAAAAGGAAATTAGATAATATAAATGAAAGTACATTGGAGAGCAGGAAATCTGTAGCATTTTATTTGTTTTGAGATGTTTTATAATCTTTATTATTCTGTTTATTGTCAACAATTTAGGTTCATCAGGAAATTTAGGCAACCAGGATGCCTGACCTTACACTAGACCTGAGTTTTGATTTACAGACCTGAAGTTGTGAGCACAGCATTGAAACCTTCCCACACAGGAGAGCCATGGGGTGCCTGTACAGCCTGGCTCACAACAGTGTAAGATTTTCTCATTCTTCCTCCTACTTCATCTCTGAAGTTTACAGAAATTATCTTTACCCTCTAGCTTCTATATTACTCTTTGCTCACTATGGATAAATCTGAGCCGACTGTTTCCACTTTTGTTTTTTACTAAAATTCAGAGCTTCAGCCTAAGAGGATATGCATCAAATGAAAAAATGCATTTAAAATCCAGTGTTACAAACAGATTCCTGCTCAACTCTGTATCTTGCCAGGTTGGAGAGGAAATTATCCTGTTAGGAGGAAGAGCAGGGTCAAAGACCCTGCTATTAGCTCTCTTTCCAACAAATTAGGAAAACATAACTTTGAAATTAGATTGCTTTCATCTTACTTGTGAAAAGCAAAGCAAAAAAAAAAAAAAAAAACTTTTACTTTCTCTGACTCTCAAGATCATTGCTGACAGTAAAGTCCCTCTTTGGGTCTGGACTCTGCAGATCCTGTCCGTGTGTGGCTTAGGGATGGGAATTAGAAGAAGGAGATGCAGGAGCGTAGCAAAGCATCCAGCTTTGAGAAGTCCTCTGAACTGGGTGCAGGGAGCTCTGAGTTAGAGAACCCATTGCTTTAACATTTAGTTTCTTCTTTAAACGAGAGAAATCACACTATACTACCACGTAAGGACAAAATGATGCAGCGTGTGTCGCATAGCCACTGTAAGACTTAGCATGTATCACGGGTCCTCAGAATGGTAACAATTATTATAACTGAAGTGACCTTGAAATCAATTTGTAATCACCATTAAATCAATCACATTGTTTAATGAAGCTAAAGTTGATCAGAAAATTTTTTTAAGATAGATGAGTCTTGTATGCAAAGTCTACACACAAGTTTGACAAGTAGATGGAAGAAAAAAAATGTTCCCGTAGGTGAGTCACCATGAACAGTGTTGTGGAGGTGGAGAGGAAAATCAGGTGCACTGAAAAAAAATCAAATTCGTTTGGGTGGAAGTAAATCATTAAAAGATAATTGCAGATAACACATCGCATATTTATTGTAATTGTCTTGCCAGCTCTCATCCTACACCCCTCAGCAAGTAAAATAACTCTTCTTGTGTTTAAAAAAAAAAAAATCCATTCCTTGCTATTCAGGAAAAATGGTGATTCTCTCAAATCAAACAGGAATTACCCAGCACAAAAGGTAACAACCAATTCTCATAAAACACTTGAGGAAACTAAACCAATTTAAAAAGATGCAACATTTCATCCAACTGAGCAACTGAACCTTCAAAAGACTAAATAAATAAAAGCAAAGGAGTCTTTATAATGAATCAGCTTTAGAGAAGTTAGAGATTAATAGTTAAAAGTGAAAGAAAAATCTCAATACACACTTAAAGAGTGAATTAGGACATATACATTAAGTGAGAAAAATCTCCTAAAACACAGTAAAACAAAGAAATGGAAAGAATGACACAAACGTGGATAAAGGAACCAGACCAGGCAAATTAGAATCCTCATTAAGACTTTTCTAATTGAGATTTTAAGGAAGAGTTTGAACAGATAGGAGGGTGAAATTGATAGCTGTCCACTGTTGTTTGACCCACCCAGTAGAGAGACAAAGTTCCACAAGCCAAAGGAGAACTGAGCAATAAAGAAAGACCCCCATATCAGAGTAACAGATTTAGGATTTGTCCTCCACAAAATTCAGTAGAAAATGAGACAAAACATAAAAAATAATACTTTTAGAGCCCCAGAGAACAGGAAGAACTGATCTCATATTTTTAAGAAAAGAGAAAGCAACTGGAAACATTTTCCAGGTTGCCATAGAAAAAGCTAGGTTTTAAGAATTCCTGCTGGGTTTTAAGGGGACAGAAATGAAAGTTCAAGGAGAACAAGTTAGCTGTACATAATAGAACAGGAAGTCATAAATGAGGGAAACATGCAGAACTAAAACTTTACAGATCTATAGAAAAATTTGCTGGCACTTTGATTCATTTTATAATGATTATTGCATGTAATAGAAAAAAACATAAATGTCTTGTAAAGAATCTTTCCACTCCTAACTATGGAATATTTTTCAGATGGAAAAAATAACATGGACAGATCATCATGTAGCAACATAGAAAGACTTTCAAGATATTTTGTCAAATATAAAAATTACAGTTCACAAAAATTACTCAAGCACACACATCATTATATCTTTTGTATTTTTAAATGTGTTTCTAAATGTATGTATTTAAGTATCAATGCAATAATATGTTAGTGCAGTCTGGCAAGATGTGTGCCAAAACATTCCACTGGTAATAATGACTAAAGGAGGGATGAAGGAGACTTTCACATTTTGTTCCATTTGCTGATTAGTAATTCCTCTCTCACAAGGTTTTAAATGAATATAAACTCTCAGGAAATAATAGCAAAGGAAATACTGAGTGTCAATTCATTCAGCAGTGCCTATAAGCTGGAAACTCCAACTCATAATTCTGAAAAATGATGCTGGTCTTATTATTTCAGATTCTAGCATTCTCCTTAGCACAGCTTTAAGTATCTAGGTAGCTGCAACTAGAAGAAGGGAGGAAAAACAAAGAGAAACATAGTGAAGAGCTCTAGGGGTAAATGACAAAGAAACAAAAACACCACAGAAGAAAGCCTGACTTCATGGTCTCTAGTCTCAGGAATAAAATAGTCCCACCACAGTCTTAGAATCAGATTAGTGTTCCCTGTCTTTGGGTGAGGAATAAGATGGGAAATGTAAAGAACTTCCCTTGGAGAAGAGTATTAAGAGTTTGTTCTTTCCCTCAATTCCACATTTCTACACAGGGCTGGCTATGTAACTTGCAGAGCCTTATGCAAATGCAAAGGCAACTCTGCTTGACCAAAGTTTAAGACTTTCAAGACTGCAATAGCAGATCATTCACCCAAGCCCTATGAGATTGCACGTCATGAAGCCGGCCCTGTTTTTCTTTTAAAACGCTGAAATTTATGAGCAAGACTTTAAACAACAAGGAGGTGAATGGTGGAGAAAAATATCAAGATCATGTCTCTGACCGAACACTGAACCCAACATATATTCTATGTGTCTGTGTCACTCATGATCTTGGCAGGAGCAACATTCTTAAAACAAACAAGAAATTAAAAAATTTTAATAAGGGAAGGGGCTTAGAGTTAAGAGAAAGTAAGAAGCCACAGTCATGCCCAGGACTGCAGGGAAAAAAGCCCAGTTACTAGAACTCAGAGACACAGGTAACTGTGTGTGATGATCTAGGAACAAGCACTGCCTTGGCAGCAGTAAGCCCATGCCCACCAGAAGCTCCTGGGAGGAGAGCCGGGACAAAGTACACCCCTGCCCTCTGAGCCTCAGCTGCCCATTTGCAGAATTAGATACCAGATTTAGGGCCGGGGATTTAGCTCAGTGGCATGAGCACCTGTCTGGCAAGCACAAGGTCATGAATGATACCTGGCACCAAAACAGACAAACAAAAAAAGCCAGAGAGCAAGATAGAAAACATAAAGTTATTCCATTAGAGAGCAAAACAGCAGGATGGAAAGGAGATCTGGAGAGAGAAAGAGGAAATGCCTTACGTGGTGTGGGCCTGGGAGCAGGGACTTGGACAGGGCTTCTGAAAAGAACTGGAGCAGAGCATCATCGAAGGCACATATTGGCCACACCAGCATGAATCCATAGCACAGCCCTTTTGCTAGCTCAAATGACTCCGGGGTAGGTTGTGTACCTGAGCTCAACAGGAAAGTTTTACAACAAGCACCCAATGGCACCAGAGGCCAAATACTATACGCTAATAATGCTTCCAAATTACAGCGCATAATATTTTTCCTAGAAAAAAAGAACATAGAATATAGAAAATGGGGTGAGAGTGCCAGCAGAACATGTACTGGAGAAAAGATGAATCTGGGGGCTACTTTGGTGAGGATGAACTCTTTAAGGAGTATTTAAAATGCAAGAACAGCAGAGATTACCAGTACTCGGGGATTTGAGAGAAGAGTGGTCAATTAAGCGGTTCCAGGGGGTTGAGATCACTGTGCATCCCAGAAACGCCGGTAGTGTTCCTCTGCGTTGTCCTGTGTTGGTGACAGTCTGTGCTGACAAATCTAAAGTAATTAGTTTTGTCCTTCTGGGTTTTTGAGCACCCACTTCAATCAAATGAAAAGGTTAAAACAAGAACTAAATATGCTCCTTCCTCACCGTGAAGGCAGCATTGTGCTTGATGGGCAGCGTGCACGTTTGCAGAGGCCGGTTCATTTAAGCTTTGGGGAACCAGGTGACAAAGGTGGTCAATTGGAACACTCAAAAACAGCAATTGTCCAGAGAACTGAGGACAGGAACATTTGAAATCAATATACCTTGATAAACGAAAGTACAATTCATTGCATTCCAATTATAATTTTATTTTGCTCTTGCTTTAGCCAGAAAATAGTAATGATAGTTGAAAAGCATGTATTTACTGATTCTCTCCCTCCTGGCATTTTGTTTTGTTGCATTTATTTTACTGCCTTTTCATCTATGGCCATATGTAGGATATTTTTATAATAAAAGTCCAGGGGAAACATTTCACTATGATTTTCATCCGCTAGTTGTGTGACCTTGAGTAAACCAATTCACAGAAAGCAGGCTTTAAAAGGTGAAATGAATTTCAATATCATCTTCAAACACTCACTTTCCAAATGAAGAGAAAGAGAAATACCAACGTCTGCAGTGAAGTGAAGGTAGGAATTAGTTCTAGAAACCTATTCATTCCCCGTTAGTGACTTCTTAGTTTAGTTAATTTTAGTCCAATTTGACTCAATTTCTTGCTGCTCAGTTAACATCTAAGGCATGCCACGTATGTGAGGGTACTTATTTATTTAACATTAGAAATTTAATACTGAGAGTAATAATGGAAAAAGTGTGAATTTTGAGATCAGAACCATTTCAAATCTTACCTCAACTTCTCATATATGAGCTATGATGTTTTTTAAAAGTTACCAGAGCATTATTCCATGTCCATAATTATAAAAGTAGATTCTTACCACCTACCTCTCAGAATTATAAAATTTAATGAAATGATGGGTGAAAAAGTCCAGAGTCAATCTTAAAATGATTGTTTTATCTAATCCTCATTTTCCTCCTTTAGGACCTACTGTTGAATCCTCCTGTGTATCCCCATGTCTCTTCGTAATGCAATCAATTATAGCATTCATGAAACTGTCCTATAATTATCTATTTCTGTCTGTGGATAGGTCTGTAGTACTTTGACAGGAATATCTTGTGTTATTTATTACTGGCAATCAAAAGTGATAATACCTGAAAGCACTTTATAAACTATAAATGTCCTAAGATGGCAAGCTCTGTATGTCAGTGTGACTGAGCTACACCCATCAGTGTAACTAGACACTCACCTGGGCATTGCTGTGAAGCTACTTTGTAGACTTAGTTTACATCTTCAATCAGTTCAGTTTAAGTGAAGGAGATCATCCTTAATAACCTATGTGGGCCTCATCAAATCAGTTGAAAGCCCTTAAGAGACAAACAGAAGTTTCTCAGAAGTAGAAGAAATTCTGTCTGTCGAATAAAGCATTGGCTCCTGCTTTTGAGTACAGATTTAAGACTTGTCTGATCCAGAATTATGTAAGCTGGATTCTCAAAATAAAACTCTTCAGATGTAGATACATGTAATATAGAAAATACAGACATAGATGAGATAGAGATAGATGTAGACAGAGACATAGATGTAGATACAGCTAGGCACCCTACTGGCTCTGTTTCCCAGATAGAACCCCAACTGGTACCAACCTACCCTGATTTAATAAACATCACATAAATCTTTGTTGTTGCTTATTATTTGTTACTTTATAGACAAATGTAATATAAATCAGATAATACATGTACAGCACATGAACAGTGTCTGAAACATAATGCATACTGAATAAATGTTAGCTTAGTTTGCTATTATTCATTATTTTTACTGTCTGTGACTGATATGTTAGTCTGAGGCTCACATCTTTTGGAAAAGATGCTAAGGAAGAAGACTTGGGATTGGAATTATGACATTACCCTCAGAGAAGTATTGATATGAACTTTGGACAACTATTTAAATTGCCTCAGTTCCTCAATGGGGTAACTAATGGGCCAATCTTTTTCACAACTGTAAGGCTCACAATAATGTAAGTGTGTAAGAGTATGCTACAAATACACACACATGTAAAAACAGTAATAGTCAAGAAATATTTGTTGAATGAATGTTATATGAATGACTGATTATAGGAAAAGACTTACATAAAGTAAAAATGATTTATCCAATCATCACACAGAGCAAGGCATTTACCCTGACCAAGTTCTTGTCATGACCAAATTAGGCAAATCACAAAGTTTGAAGAGTTCCTAAGTAGATGCAGAAGCTAAAACAAAGCTACATGGTGAAAATGGCATATTTATTGGTGTTACTGATGCCTTGGGAAACACTGAAGGGGGAATCAGAAACCACACTGTTGAAAATAAGAGGTTGGGGAGAAAAATATACTTTTAAACACATATTTTTATAAAAGCAGTATGTTCTGTGATAGATCTGCACAAAGAGGGAGAGAAGACACAGAAAATACAATCCCACAGTGAAAAAAATGAGAAGAGTGATTATCATTTCCAAAATCCATTGTGGTCATAGTCAGTATCTTCTTTGCTACTTTAAATGAAATGTATGTATCCATACGTGTGTACATGTAAACTGTGCATCCCAGACCAAAAAAAAAAAAAGAAAGAAAGAAAGAAAGAAAAAAAAAAGACCAAAAAAAAAAGCTATCAGCTATCAGTAGACTTCTCAATTAGGTAGCCTTAAATCTCATAGCAGCATGAACCAGCGATGGAGGAAGTAGGTTTAGCTGCTCAGTAATCCCAGAGATCAAAGTAGATAGAGTCTCCACTGGTAGTGTGGGCAAGCAGCTCAGTCACAGAGTTTGACCAACCACTAACCGCTAACATTACTGCTGGTCATCTTATTCAAGGTTCATGAGGTAGGCACAAGAGGCAGTCAGCAAACAGCATCCTGAGGACAGCATGAGGCACACAGGACATAGGTGGATGGAAGGTGGTGCATGGGAGTGAGAGATTGGAAGCTGGGAGCCAAAGGTGTAAGGATAAAGGAAATTAGCATGGAGCAGCCGGTGTAAGTTTGGGTAGGCATCTCCTGGGAACCTGAAAGAGATTGCCCCCTCTTTCCTGAATAGAGAGGTCAGCAGTAGACACCTAAAGGGATCCACTGTTATTCCCTGGCACTCATTCTCAGCTACTTACTAACCTCACTTATTCACAACTCTTGTTATTTTCATCATTATCTGTAGTTTCAACTCTCACCTACATTCTGATAGCTCACAGATCTGTAATTGTAGTCCAGTCCCACTCCAGAGCCTCAGAACCATCTAAGTGTCTCCTAAACATTCCTATTGATGAGTCCTGGTGGCTTAAGGGTACCTACATCCTTACATTCTGGACTTAATACACTGCTACCAATGCTGAACAAATTCCACTCCTCTTCTTATTTTTCTTGCATTTTCAGCAATACCATCTACCCAGTCACTTAAGTCTGACTCATTTCTATTCGTTTCATCTGTTTTGCCACTCTGGCTCTCCCAACGGTTCACTAGGATGCTTGATCCACTGAGAAACTTCTATTGTAACAATGCAAAGACCTACATTACTCATTTGTATCTTTTTCTCCCTCAATAGTCTATGAGCTATTAAATAACAGTTATTTAAGTATACAACAAGCCTTTCATAAGCAAATTCTACATACATCCCTGAACCTTCCTGGGGTGCTTAAATGGTTTAATACTGAACTGATGAGACAACTGATCCGCAGAATCCCTGATGTAGAACAGCTAGCCTTGCAGGTATCCTTACATGATACCATTTCAGCTGGCATTCCTTTTATCAACTTGAGAAAAATAACAGAATTGTGAAGCCTCCCTCTCTGAGTCCAGTTATTCACCAGAATCCAAGGACTTGATCCTCTAGACCAGCAATGCCCTGACAAGCCTATGATTGCCCAAGGAATTTGGGCCCATTCTAAATCCCAAAGAACACAGAAACTCAGAAGGAACACAAGATCCAAGATGTCTTGTTTAATTTTAAAATTCCTGAGTTAGAAAAGACACAGATGTGATATTTATTTGTGAAATGGTATTTTCCTTTAATTAGCTGAGTGGGGAAATTTTATGTTCCTGTTAAGATGCAAATTTACTTGATCCAAAATATATAATCCCACTTTATTCTGTCTTAATTTCACTGCAGGAACAATGTGTGTTCATGTATCCAGCAGTTCCTGTCATTTGGTTTAGTGTCACTGACAGGTGAAAGATTAATATCATCAACCATGAAAGAGTACATATCTTCTATGACTGGAAGAGATGCAGAAAGGTGGAGAAAATTCTTGTATAGATCATAATATGTGTATCTTAGAAGACTTTTAAAGGAAAGGAGTATTTCAAATAGGGGAGAGTTACTTAAGTCAGAGATAAACATTTCATCTCTGAGAAAAAAAAAAAAACAGGGCCTCTCAAAGATTATGAGGCATTCACCAAGCCACCTTCAGTCTTTGAGGCCCCTAGCATATTAAAAATTAAACTTAACCAAGCAGCAGTATAAAATTGTGATGCAGATACATACAGCATTTCAAACATTTTAACACAATATATATAATATCTGTATGAAGATAGTATTTGATTAGTTGCCAAGCAAACTAGATCTGACCCAAATGGTCACTTTTTTCCCCATAACCCACTTGAGAAGCTCTACTTAAAAATACTGCATTTTGTAAAGGTGCAAGATTCTGATTCTCTTGTTATTTCCCTATTAAAGTCAACTAATGTTTTAAAATAAGCTAAATTATATGGCATTTGTTTGATATACAGGAATTTTCATTAATACATATACAGTATCTTTTATCTGAAATGTTTAGGTACACAAATGTTTTAGATTGTAACAAAATTGTCTCATAAAACTAGACAGTAGAATGGTGGTTAGCAGAGGTTGCCTGGTTAGAGGAAGGGGCTGGAGAGGAGAATTTAGTTAAAAGTATATGTAATTACATCAGACAAGACAAATACATTTCAAGAGAACTTTTATGCAACATAATGACTATTCTTAGTGACCATATACTGTGATCCTTATGAATAGACAGCTGATAGTCTCACCACAAAACAGCTAGTACTATAAAAAGGAATAACAATGCATGAAACAGAATCAAAGAGATAGCCAGGAAATTAAAAAGTCAATCAAAAGCTGGCAAAACCCCTTGAAAGAGACTGAAGATAAACTTTCAGACCTTGAAAACAGGATCATAGCTAGTGATAGTGAAAGGAAAGATCTCTTAAAAACAACAAGAAACCAGAAAATAATAATTCATTGGCAGCAAGTTGACACAAAGAAAAATAATTTAAGAATGATCAGTATCAGTGAAAAAGCAGGGGTCAACATAAATGAAGTAAAAAGGCTATTTACACAAGTAATAGCAGAAAACTTCCCAAACATAGGGCAAGAATCTGACATACAGATAAGCAAGGCATATAGGACTCCAACTAGTCATAACCAAAGTAAATCTACACCCAGGCATATAATAATCAAGATCCCAGAAATTCCACTCAAGAACAGAATATTAAAAGCTGTTAGAGAAAAAAAAGAAACAGATCACCTAATCACAGAAAACCAATCAAAATCATGGTAGATTTGTCAACACAAACCATCATGTTAAGAGGAGTTTGGAGTGAAGTGTTTCAGATCCTGAAAGAAAACACTTTACAACCCAGACTGATGTACCCTAAAAAACTATCTTTCAAAATTGATGGAAAAATAAGATATTTCCATTGTAAAGAACAATTGAAGAAATTCATAACCACCAAGCCAACCCTACAGAGAGAGTGCTAAAGGATATTCTAGAGAGAGATAAAGATGACCATGGGGTCAGGAATAGCAGCAGGGGAGGACTGCCAAACAGGACAGGCAATTAAATGAAGGAGAAAAGTGGAGGGCCAATAGAAGGATAACATGACAGAGATGAACCAATATATGCTACTTGCAACCATTAATGTAGAAGGCCTCAATTCAACAATAAAAAGAAATACAGGGAGAGTGAATTAAGAAACAATACACTGTATACAAGAAACACATTTAACTCAAAAGGAAATTCATAGACTGAAAATCAAAGGAGAGAGGTCAATAGTTCCACATGACAGGAGACCAGAACAAAGAAAGGGTAACTTGCCCATCAACCACAGAATGGATAAGAAAGATATGGTATTTTTATATAATGGACAGCTACTTAGCTATAAAGTAGGATAATCTCAAGGCATTTGTAGGTAAATAGATGCAACTGGAGATCATGTTCATGAACAAAATGGTTTGAACCCCTACGGGTGAACCTTAGCATGAAAAACAGAGTTAGTGGACTCCAAAAGAATAATAGATACTATGAAAGTGATAGGGGAGGAAACACCAGGAGGGGAACATGGTAACAACTGAATTTCTTCTTGTCTTGTCTTGAACTCATATATTATTTTCACAATTGTGTTAGGCTTGGTTTTGTTCTGTCTTGTTAGATTGTATTGTGTCTGATGGTATAGGCAACTATTTTGAACATAATGGGATGCATTATGGTAATCATTACTGGTTTCCTATTATCTTGTTTCAAAGTCCTATAATGTTTTCATTCTTTTGTTTAATTGGTTTAATTCTATTTTGTTCTGTTTGATTTTATTATATGTGAGCATATGTAACAGCTATTTTGAAGAAAATGAGACATGATGGTAGCCATTGTTGATTTCCTCTTGCCTTGTTTTGAAATCCTATAATGCTTTTATTCTTTTGTTTTGATTGGTTTATTCTGTTGTGTTTTATTTGATTTTATTATGTGTGATAGTATGGATGACTGTTTTGAAGAAAACGAGACATTACAGTAACCATTGTTCATTTCCTGTTATCTGGTTTTGAAGTCTTTGTAATGCTTTCATTCTTTTGTTTTTATTGGTTTTAATCTGTTTCTATTACTTGATTTCAATATGTGTGAAGGTATAAACAGATATTTTGAATAAAATGGGAGACATTATGGTATCCATTGTAGATTTTCTATTGTCTTATTTTTGAAGTCCTGTAATGCTTACATTATTTTGTTTTGATTGGTTTTATACCATTTTGTTTTATTTGAATTTATTGTGTGTGAAGGTATGGACAACTATTTTGAAGATAGCAAGAGACATTATGGTAACCACTGCTGATTTCTTAAGTCTTGTTTTGAAGTGCTGTGTTGCTTACATTGTTCTGTTCTGATTTGTTCTGTTATCTTTAAAATAAAAAAAATTTAAAAATACATATGTGAAGTATTGTGTCTCTCAATTACCTAGATTTAGCAATTCCACAATATGTATTTACTTCCAAACAACACATTACATACATACATAATAAAAATATTGTTATCTGTCAATTTAAAAAATAGAGTACAAAATTGTGTATGTGCTAAGATACCTATGTAAATGTATCTATATATCTAAGTATTCACTGAAAAATATCAGACAGTAAGATAACATTTGGGTGTTGGGACAGTCTGACTATAGTATTATTTCTTCTTAATGTCATAAATGTTAATATTAACATTTAAAACTATGAGTTTTTAATATCTTAATCTGATTTCCATACTAATTAGAACTAGGCTTCAAATGTCGGCATACATTTCCTCAATGAAACCTTTTTACAGGGATGTAAAACGATGTTTAATCTCAGCATCAAAACAATTTGTAGTGTTTTCCCCTTTACCCTGACTTCAAGGGCTACACAGGAAAATCTAAAGGGTGTCAAGGCTATCTGCCCCATAAATTCTATAAATATCAAGTATCATGCATGAAGTCGACATGAAGCCACATTCAATTCGATGCTGTAGGAAAGGTAAGCAGCCATCTGGGCTGGATTACAGTCTTGAAGAACCAACCTGAGCATCAACTCAAGGCCTGGGCAAAAAGCTTGCCTCGTCTCTTCATCTACCTCCATCTTTCCTGTCATGCATCCCTCATGGACAAGGAATTTGCAAAAAGATTCTTCACAGCTACCAAAGAACTCCACGGATACCATCTGAAGATCTTTTTGGCACCCACTGAATATTCATGAAAATTTCCTGAATATTAATATTTATGACAATTCCCTGAATATATGCTTGGTATGTGACTAGAGAAGAATCACTGAAATTACTTTGTTTTACGATGCTACCCATAAGATCTAATTTGCATGCTACAGGGAAAGCTGCTGGAAGTGGGCCTCTGGCAGGAAGCCCGGCACAACCTGCTAGGTCTGATTCATCTCCCTTATGAGTATGTGTTGGTTGTAGTTGATAATGAAGTCTCTTGAAATTGGGTCACCAAACAACCATGCAGTTATTCAGACCACATTACAGTGATAAAACTCTAGTAAGTGCTAATTTCTATTTTTCTCACCAACTTGTATTAATCCATTCAAAGGGGACATGTATGTAGCTGCATGAGTACTCTAGTCAACATAATATTCTTTTATTGTGAACTGTCCTAACTGTCTATTTCTGAGGGCCTCTAAAATACATTTCTCAGAAAAATAGGGATATTCCAAAGTAATGTCTTTTCAGCATTATGGCTGTCCAATTAGTAAGGATTGAAGAACTGATAAAAGAAATAGTATATCTGTCACAGTCTTCCACCCTAGGTTCTTTGAGAAGACGTATGCTGATTCTGTTCCAGAGACCCACAGAACACTTTGTTCAGTGGATGTTTATGGGCTGAAAAATTGAAGTCTCCATACCCTGCCAGAGCCCAAATATTGGAAACTGGCTCTAAAGGACTCCTCATGATTGATATCATCCTATTGTTGTAATAAGTACTCTTTGATTGGCATTCCTCAATTACTTAGTATTTAGATTTTCCTCTACTATTTTCTGTTCAGACTAAGTTTTCATATATTCTTGTTTTTCTTGAGTTCATTTTATTTTCCACTGGGCCTCATTCTAGTGAATAAAAATAATCTGGTACATTTATAAGAGATAGGAAATTGCTTTAGTTAATTGACTACTTTTTCATGACTTTTCTGTAACTACTTGAAATAATTTTTCTGTGCCAGAATGATTTTCTTTCAATACTCTGGAGGATCTGTACCATGTAGTAGTATTTTTCTGAAAATTTAAACTGGAATTTGTTTTAGGTTTTCAGACCTAATAGACAACATTCAAATATTTTCTATTCTTAAAGTTTATCTTCCTCTTGATAATTTGTAATACTCCAAATTTTTCATTCAAAAATAAATCTAGTGGTCTGAAAACAATTACTGTTTACTGAACATTAACATGGAATGATAAACAAAAGTTAGTGAAATCTGATTTTTGCATACAATGGAAAGATAGTCACCTGTAAATAGTACCATGTGACCTCATTTATATTATTCACCAAATCTGGCACCATGGGACTTCTTGCTCTCCCCAAAGTCATAATGACCATAAAAGATAAATATTTGTAATAAACTTGGGACACTGAGTAGTCACAACAGCAGAACTAAACATACTCATGAACGGGGACTTACAGGACTGTTTCAGAAAGTGGCAAGAATGAAGCAATGCATGCATTCAAAGTGGGAGGGAGCATTTTGAAAGGGATTAATTGCAATGTTTCTTCTACACATTTTTAAAATGTAAACATTGGCTGTAATTTTTTCATACCTCACACAATATGCGAAACTGTATTGTAAATACTATAGTACAGCTATAAGTATTTAATCTTTCTGAGACTCAGATTTAAACTTGGTAACAATTAATCAGGTCTTTGTTCTTTAAGTGAAAAACACCACCCTTAACTACAACACTGCACTAACTTTCAGGTATTTCAGGGACTCTGATTGTCTATTTGGTCTACAAACTCAATCTCTGCATTCTGCAGTTGTCCCTGTACATGACATTTGCGTGGGTTGTGACCTCTGGCTCTGTTAACATATGTAGACATAATACTTGAAGAGTCTGTATCCAAGGCCACACAGAGAGATCTAGCTGAAAAATGTTATGTCTGGTATCTCACATGGATTTTGTTGACCTCAGGATAAAAGATAGTATTTTCAGGAGTACCCGAAACTCCTGGATTATCATGGTGCCTCTATCTAATTTTAGAATCATTTTAATTTTAAAACACAGATGTCTGTTGTGGCAATAGAAACTATTTTTAAACATATTTTTAAAATGAAACATGGAACTTCAAAGACATGTCTTGCTCTTGAGCTACTTTCATCTTTCTTCCCTGGGGTTCCATTCACTTCCCATGCCTTAGAGGAATGGAAAACTTTGACACACTTTTGATGTATTTTGAAGTCTTTGCTATGAGACAGTGATATTTGGCTCTTAGTAACCAGTCAATTTCTTTGAGAAGAGAATATTTATAAAAAGAAAATTATTAATTTTCTGAAGCTTTTGCTTAGCTACAGTCCTATCAAAGAAACTCCTCATCCATTGTACACAGAATAGACTATTAAAATCTCAAGTTTAGCTTGAAACATCTCATGCCAACTTCTTAGCCCAGGTTGAGAAGCTAACACCTGATTTAGTGGTCACACGTACAGAGCAGTCAGATACCTGAAACAAGAGAAACCTTAGCAGTCGCTGCTGGTTCTTCTCTCCAGTTGGCCTTACCTGGTTTAGGTAGAAGATCCACTGGTGAGTAAATATTGGAAGCCACGCCCTTGCTACTGCTTTCACATGGAGAGAGATAAGAAGCAGCCTGATACTGAACGTTCATGGCCTGAGGAGTCACACAGACCTACTTACATTCTAGCTCTATGCTTCGGTTTTCATTTGTCCTTCAGTCAACTGAGGCTCTCTTAACTTACATTTCCTCCACTAGGATATGGAGATAATGATCCTAATACTTCATAAAGTAAAAGGGAATATGAAAGAGACAAATAGATAGAAAGGTCATAGATCAGAGTTGGGCACGTAGCCAGTGTCCAATCATCATGCTTAGTTTGGAAAGATAAGGCAAGACCTCACAGGCAATCAAGCAGTTTCTAGTCAATTCCTTCTGTCTGATATATAGAGAGTAAAACCAACTTCTAGCAGGCCATCATACTGTGTTACAAAGCCCTGCCACAGACCATGCAGGAGGTTCTTAAGACCAATTGTCTGAAGACCAAACACCCTAACTTCAGCTTCAAGACCTATCAGTTACTTCCTTTTCTAATGTTTCAACTTCTTTTCTTACATCTCTTTTTTCTTATCCTATGGATTCACCCTAAATAGATTCTTACTTCTTTCTTTGTATGTGACTTATTTCCAAATCTGGTAATAATATGCCTAATGATTCCCACACCTGAAATTGGATATTTCCTTTATAAAAAGGAACACATGTAAAAGACTAGATTAGAATCCACACTCTCATCTCTGTCAGTTTTGAGACTAATTTTCCTCTTTGAATAACAGTTTCTTGATCAATAATGTGAGTGCCTTTGTCATTTTTCTCTCATTGAAATACCTGACATGTAAAGTTAGAGATGGAAAGGTTTATTTAGCTCATAGTTTGTAGAAGTTTCAATCGATAATTGGCTGACTCCAAGGCAGGGTGCCATGGCAGACAGGCGTTGCAAAAGAGAAACAGTTCATGGTGGGCAGAAGGAAGCAAAGCAGCCAAGAGACAAGACAAGCCTTATACTCTATCAGGCCACCAGGATTAGAGAAGTGCCACACTAATCAGTGGATTGATTTAGTAATTACCCACATTTAATCCTAGCACCTTTAATCTTAACACCCTGAATCCATCATACACTCTAGATTCATCCACCTCTGAAAAAGCCTCACTTACAACTGCATGAAGCTTGGGGAACATCTAGATACAAACCATAACAGTGAGATTGAAATTATTTCATTCCACAAGGCTGGGAGAACAAAAATGACATAATATTTATAAAGTGGTCAGCAGATGCAAAACAGGTGCTTGAAGAAAGTTGGCTATATTCATCTTCCTAACCCTTAAGACATAATGGAAAATGTTTCTCTGTCCTGATTGTTACTGATTATATCTGTGGTCTTCAGCTAGATGCATTGAATTTGAGAGTGATGAAAAATTTTTATGGATACTGGAGCTTCAATCTCACCTCTTGGGCTTATTCGCTGTATATGACTATGAGAAAGTTTCTCAATTTCTTTTAACTTAAGTTCCACAGCTGTTAAAAAATTACAAATAATGTATAGATAATATGAAAATTACATAAGATGGTACATATAAGAACTGCACAACAGCTTAGAAGTCTACAAGAAAAACTGGCCCTACCACACGCAAATTTGCACTAAGGAATCTATTGTTTGCAGGTGTATGTGAGGTCAAGTCTATCCCAAACTAACCATGTTCTCTAACCCTGAGAGCTTGAGATCAAATTTAATCCTGTTTGTGGAAACCGTGGGCTTGGGGCATTCCTGAGGTTTGTTCTATGAGTTAGTTACCTTGGCTGCTGTGATTTTCTTCTGCTGCCTGGTCTCAGAGGCGATGCCTTCTGCAGTAGCCAGTACTGATGTCAAATTCCTGCTATGTTGGCAGCACCTACTAATATGCCATCTTCCTAAGGGTACCTATAATTGCCTTTATAAGCACTGAAATGACTATGAAAGCAATGCCACTGCTGCCAAAGTCACATGAACAAGACGAGACCATGCGGCGGGCCTTGGGATTCCAAAGCACCATAGAGATTTTAGTGAAACAGTTCCCTTTTACCCTCTCTAGTACAGGGGACTGAACCCAGGGATTTTGACCTAAGTTGCATCCCCAGCCCATTTAATCTATTTTAAGACAGGGCCTCGCTAAGTCACCAAGTTACCCAGGCTAGGCTCAGACTTGTGGTCCTGTCTCAACCTCTCAAAGTGCCAGGATTACAGGCATGTGTCACCATGCCTGGCTTAGGAACACAATTCTGTTACCTCATTTCTCCATTTTGCTTTGTTTTGTTGTTGTTGTTTTTTAACCAGATCCAATCACTCTAAGACTCTACGACTTGGGTGTGATTTTTCATGGGCTGGGCTGGATTGTAGGATGCAAGTGTCAGAATAACTTCTCCTTTTCAATCCCAGGATTTCAATTTGAACAAGAAGTAGGAAACACTGCTTTCTACATTTAGAGTTCATTATTTCTAACCTTCACTTTATGGAGTTTCTGAGCCCCTTAGAGGGACTGAACCTCTCCTCAGGCAAAGCCAGTCATTACAGCCTGTCTAAACACTAGGTAGACACAGTTTAGATTCAAGCAAAGAGCTTAGATCTGATTGTATGAGACAAAGCTTGGATGATTTGGGCATGGAAAGCAAAAACTGAATCTGATGGGAAGAAGTTCAGTATCTAGAAAGTGAACATTTATTGGAAAGGCTAGAGGCTACAGGCTCTCTCTCTTAGAGGATGGGGAAGTAAAAATGAGGAAATAAGAAAAGAAGGGTAGAAAGAATCTAATGGTTTTCTTCTTTCTCTTTAAACATCCCACTGCATTTCATCTCCTCTATTTTAGCTTCTTTCCTTAATGACTAAAGGATCATAACTTACCCATTAATAAAGTTCCCTTTTTGGATTTCTGGACAAATATAATTTACTTTCTTAAGTATTTCTAAATATGGAAAAAGTGAACCAGTTGATATTTCCTCACTGTTATTACTACTATATAGTTCAGGGTCTCCATTTGTCTGGAGCTTCTAATCTCATTAGGATTTACCTTAGTGTTGAGCAAGTGTTCACTAAGATCAAAAAGCAGTTTGTCCAATTACTTTTTCAATTAACATTTCTTCCACTATAAATTCTTGATGCCCTGGTCCCTGCTTGATAACACCTGTGTGTCTAGAGTTTAAAGTGATTCTCTACAAGACTCTCTTAATCCTTTCTTTTTCTCCATGTTCACCCCCACTCCAGAGTTCCCCCTCCAGAGTTCCCAAACCATGCACACACATACCCATGCACTTACGCGCAAACTCTCAGGGATCCAGTTGACAGTCTCTACTGTCATTATAGTCCAGAGACTATAGAAGTCCCTTTCCCATCCTTTTCACTGTTCAGGAAGTTTATATTTGTAATCCCATGGAAAAGTTATTAGAGTTCTAGTGAGTTAATTCCAATCTACCTCTTCCAGTGCAACCCACCACAAGAATAAAGACACTAAAATGTATTTATATTTGTGAGGGGGTCAAGGGGTCCTGAGTCCCAGCCTGGATGACAGCTCAGCAGAGAAAAGGCCTTAACTTGGGGCCTAACCCAGGTTTTATTAATTAATCAAGAAGGGAGTGGCCAGAGGATTACTGACTGTGAGTATGGCGGGAATTATGTGAGTCCTGTGAACCGAGCTAGCTAGGAGGTCAGAAAGTCCCTCCACTATACACAGAGAGAAGGGTGCACAAAAAGACCATAACACAACTGAGGCAGCATTTAATGTTTAGATGGTGGCGCTTCAGTTATGATGTGCAAACATTTTCTGCTCTGGGAAGTCATGGCCTCTTATCCTGAGGCTCAAAACCAGTCAACAGCCCTGGAGCACTGGCTCTGCTGTCCCATCTGGTTCTGCCAGGTTTAGGGAGACACTGGGGTGGAGAAACAGTGACTGTCACCTAGCTTCAAAGATTCCACATCAGCACCTCAGCCAGCCCTATTTACTTTGCTTAGAGCCGATTGAAGGGAAAAGGAAACAGCTTAACCAGCTTTGTACATATCACTACATGGAGATAGGATTAGATACAGCCAAAGTGGGGGTAATTGCTCTTTATTCAAGGACAGTAGTGCAGATGGTCCTCCACAAGAGAAGACAGACATCACAGGAGTATGAAATGAGTAGGAAAAAGCGGAGGAAAAAACACTTGAAGACAGTGTACTTAAGAACATGTGTGGTGAGGGAGTCAAGGAAAGTACTGGATGTCAGGAGCCAGGGTCTTTACTGAGAGAATAAGGGTTTGACTCAAGGTGGAATTTGGCCTAGGGAACCATTCAGGGAGACACACTGTACAATTTCAGTTAGAGGACTAATAGGAACTGTCTGAAATATTATAGCTCCAGCACAAAAAGGGGCCTGATTGAGACAGGTGGCAGAAGAATAGAGGGAAAAAATGTCATAAAGAAGCAAGAGACAGAGAGAAAAGTAAAGAGGGTAAAGAGATAGACTGCTGCATTCTTCGGAGCCTGGTATTTTATCTGAAAATAAGCTCCCTTTGATGCAGATGTTGCCAGCTGTCCCACTACTTCCACCCTCTTCCTCTTCTGGTAAAAAGGCTCTTGACTATAAGCTACACACATGATCTTTCAGAATATACACGGTATTGTCCCATCTGCATCACCCCAGGTGTAGCCATATGACTAAGCCCTGGGCAAGGAGACGGAAGCGGAAGTGATGAGGCGACTTCCAAGGTCTGTCTAAAGCTGAGGACGCACCTTCAGTCTCCCGTCCTACTTCCTTTCACGGAATAAGAATGTGGTAAAGAAGCACCGTGGGCTGTGCAGATAAGTATGATAGCTCAGGCTTCTGCTTTTCCCAGAACAGAACTTCCCTCTTAGTTCAGATGTTTGAGAGTGAGACAAATAAATTACTCTATAACTCACTCTGATTTGTTTTTGCTTTTGCTTTTTTGTTTGTGTTTTATTTCAGGTTGGGAATTGAACACAGGGCCTCAGGCCTGCTAGGCAAGCATGGTACCACTGAGATATTATGTCTCTGTTTGGTATAGCTGAATCTATACCTTAATTAATACATCTTTCTTTCTCCCAAGAAAAAAGGATCTTAAAAGCAAAGTTTAAATTAATTTAAAAGTACAGACTCTCCTCAATTTAGGATAGGATTACATCTCAATAAGCTCATCCTGAGTTGAAAATATCAGAAGCAGAAAATGCATTGAATATATACCCAGCTTCTAATCATCAGTAGTTTAGCTGTGGATTACTAATGACACTCGAGGTCACATGGCTGACTTAGAGTGCTGAGCTGTCCACATGGGAAGGGTGTATATCACTAGCCCTCTACCAATCTATGGAGAGATCTTCTTGCCAGATTCCTTTCATCCAAAAGAGAAATCATTCCTTCTTACGGCTACTGTGTGTGTTAACCTCCTGCATCAGATCCACAGGAAAAGAAAGCTTGTCTGCCTTACCACGGTATTTCTAGCCTCTGTCATATGCCTTGTGCACAGTAGATGCTCAAAAAACATTTGTTGAAGGAATGAAACAACAAACAAACTAACCTAGTGAAATCTGTTTTATCGCCTTCATCTTACATGGGTGAGGAAACTGAAACTCTTCTAGGTTAAGTAATCTTCTTATGTACAGTAGACTAGGGCTGCATGACTAATGTGTAACAAGCACGACTGAGACCCAGGTTTGTCTGATTCTAAATCTCACGTCCTTAACATGGTACTCCAGTATGCGCCGGTTATATAATGGCATTTGGGGTAGTCCCAGGTCTCTATATTATATAAATCAGGAGCTGCATTTTTCTAGAATACATTGTGAATGGAGCTTCTGGAGATATGCAGTGTGCAGGATCCTGGGTCTCTCACTTTCAAAACCTCCAACACAGGTGTTATTCCCACTCCTGAGAAGGTAAGTCACATCAAGTTCCAGTCTTTTAAGTACAATTCGCATTCAATCAAAATTTTTTCTGTGTAGACAGACAAGTCCTTTCAGCATAGTCTCTTTCCCTAAACTTCCTCTTACCTGGAAATTGGATTAAAAAGAAGTAGCAAAAAAAGAAGTACAGTCAGTTTCTGTTTTGCTAGAAGATTGTGTTCTCAAAAGTTATTTAGAGAAAGTAGATAGATTTCTGGGTTAGAACCAAGGAGGTCATTTAATGTTTGGGTGACATGAATATAAACGCATGCAGCCTTTATTCATATTCCTGGAAGATGGAAATGTTTTCTACATAAGGAGAGAAACTTAAGGAGGTAAACTTAAAACAAAATGTTCATAAACATCCTATGCCGCCATGTCTAGAGATTAGAATAGAGTCTCAGCAGACAATATATCATGCTATAGAGCTACTGTTAGCAAGAATTACTTATGACCAATTTCTCTAAGTGCCAAATCATATTTTTTTTTATTTTTATTTTAAACATGATAAAACCAAGGAAAACGAAACAGAATAAAACCAATCAAAACAAACCAGTTTAAGTGACACAGGACTTCAAAAATCAACCGTAGTTACCCTAATGCTTCTCGCTGTCCTCAAAATAGCTGCAGATACTCTCAGACACAGTGAAAACCAAACAGAACAAAACAGAATGGAACCAACGAAAACAAAACAATGAAAGCAATAGAGCACTTCAAAACAAGACAATCATAAATCCAAAACTGATACCATAATATGTCTCGCTATCATTGAAATAGCTGCTCTTGCCATCTGATATAAAAAAACAAACAGAACAAACTCCAAGCAAACAAAACGATGGAAATGACACAGACCTTCAAAATAAGACAATAGGGAGTTAACAGTGACTACCACCCTCAGAAGGAGACCTCCCCGCCAGATGCCACACTGCCTACCAGAGGCCACACTGTGTACTGCCGTTCGCTGAATAGATGATCAGAGCACTGCCCTACACCTGCAATATCAGTGAAACACCAAAATACCACGAGCATCAAATTACATTTCACTTCAATAGTATCATCTCAGGCTGTGTTTCTCCAGATCAACGGGTCACTTTTTTTTGGTGGGGGGGCTCTTCTTTTTTGCCAGCCTGCACCCTGGAAGGGGATGGGGTCTGGCTGTCCTTCTGTCAGCAGCAGCCCACACATGGTGCTGGGCCACAGCAAGGGCTTGCCTCTTGGTGAGGCTTTCTCCCCCCCACAGTCCATGAATCACCAGATCATAAGATCATAATTTTAAAAAGATATTCACCAAAATGTTATTGCTTCAGGCAGGGAGTGTGCCTTAGTGGTAAAACACTTGCCTACAATGCATGAGGCTCTGAATTTGATCCCCAATACCACAAAACAAAATAACAACAAAATGTCATTGACATATCCCAAAAGTTTAATATTACATATAAATGTTTAATTATCTAGGATTATATTTTATAACAAATCTGACATGAACATTTCATAAGAATGTTACATGGATTTATGATTACATTTCTGTACACTTGCCAATTATCTTACATGTCTAATGGTATTTAAAAACATAATAAAACCAAAATAAACTCTAAATGATCTTGCTAATCCCTATTCATCTTAGAAAAATTTCCTTCTTACATTTTTCCCCTTTATACAAATGCTATCATTATCCATTTTAATTGTTCAAGTCAAAAATCTAAACACTACCTTATTTAGATCTGGCACCATGTGACCTTTGGCTCTCCCCCAAAGTCAAATTGACCATGACAGGGAAACAATTTGAACTGATTCAGGACATCAAGGTAGCCACAAAACTCTGGCAAAGAGTACTTTTAGGATCACAGGTTTAGGAGGAAAGTTACCCAGTCTGGAATTCAGTTCGGCCCTTTCCTATTCTGTGACCTTTCCCAAGTCCTCTTATTGTCTCTTATTCTCCCAGGATGGCCTGGAGAATTAATTATTGGACTGCCATCTCATAAAGAAATGGATATTGTCCTGAATTTCACTGAAAGTGACCTAACTTTAGAACCTATGCTATCCAAGCGCAATAAGGAATATAATTTGAGTCAAGCACGACATTGCATTCTGGTCATAGAGATCTTGTGAATTCCAACTGGTCTATTATAAAAAAACTTCGTAAGTCTGTTTGAATGATGACATCATAAACATCATAAAAGAACATTTGACTGAAAGGTCCCCAAACAGATTTCCACATAGCCAACTGTCCTCGTAGCTCCTTAGCATGACTGTCATTTAGTTTCTTCCTATTGCTTCTCAAGAGCTGGTCCCACACTGATCCCTCTACCCATTTCATGCTGATCATTTCAGATAAGGTTCTGCAGACAGGGATCCACAGAGTCCCTGGGGACTCCATCCCTCTGTGTGATACCCACTTGCCCAACCCAGCACGAGAAGAAAAAAAAAATTTCTCCTTAACTCACTCCCAACAACGGAATTATAGTTAAACTTCTTTAAATTGAAAACCACTATTGGCCTTTTAACTCTTTTAGATACATTCATACTTTCAAAGGTAATGATCTCAAAGGTTAATAAAATCTCAGGAAACGAAAAACGACTTTCCTAAATCATATAGAACATGACTTGCAGGCATGAGAACCTCCTCTAGTCAGTTTAGCTCTACCTTGATGTCTCACCATGAAATTAATAATTAGCTCCACTAAATTCTTTTTATCTTCCTTTCTGAACTCAAGGAACTATGTTACCTATAACCTACTTCATGTCAGGTTTCAGAAATTGATTAGTTTGAGCTATGCTCTAAGAGCAATCTTCTCTTACTCAACTCTCCACTTGCCAGAGATCAGCAAATATTTCACTTAAAAAGCTGAATTCCATAGTAAATTGCTACCAAAAATTCAGTTATCATTATTGTTTCTTAATATAAGCAGCTTTGCTGATCATCATGATACTAGAAATGAGTTTCATTAGTGAAAATATTGGCATTTTAGTTTGCTTAACAGACAGCAGATGTAATGCTAGTGCAAGTGCCTAGGTGAAAATTGATCCTCAAGGCATGTTGATTGTCTATAATGTTCTACAAACACCTGTTTGAAAGGAAACATGAGATCTACAGACTATGCCTTTATGACTAGCATCTGAGGCTGTCTCTCAGTGGTACTACATAAAGCCTTTTTCAAAAAATAGTCTGATTGCCTGCTGCTAACTGTAATCCTGACTTTATAATACTCTTGTGGGACAGTTGTGTATAAGAGCAAAGGCTGGGTCATGAATGGTTTTAGAAAATAAGTTTTCTGAGCTATTATGTTTGCATGATCATAAATCTTCACTTTATACAGTAAATGTAGATATTTAAGAAAGAATCTGGTTACTTCTTTTGTTTTCATTATAATCTAGCAGCAAGGGTATTGACATATAGTTTATCTCAACCTCTTCTAACAATTAAGATCCATCATGTATGAACAAATCGCCTTGGCTTAGGTAAGTAAGCAACAGATAGAGCTTATACATAGCTTGCATTTGCTCTTACATCCCCCCAGTGCATCAGTGACAACACTGCACAAAACACATTAGACTTACGCCAGCAGGCTGGCGGGCCATGGAGTAATTTGCAAACCAGACTATCTATAAGGGAACAGCACCTGAGAAGCCAGTGAAGCAGGCAGAGGGAGCACAGTTATCCTGTTCTGAAGGCAGAACAGAACCAGGAGGGAGACAAATTGCTTAAGAACAGGTTCTCTCTGTGTGTGGGCATAGTGGTGGAGGTCGCTAAGCTAGGAGCAAGTGATACAAATAAGAATGCTCCTAAGACTGATCAGATGGATGGACGTTTCAACAGTCACATTTCGGTCACACACTTGTTCAGTCAGAGGTCCTTGGGGCAGAGGTCTTCATGGCTCGCATCTAGGCAGGCAATGGCTGCTCCTTCCAAAAATAGGGGATACAAGATTGCTGCATGTTTTCTAAACAGCTAAGAAGATGATAG
This sequence comes from Hydrochoerus hydrochaeris, assembly GCA_004027455.1. Lineage (NCBI taxonomy): Eukaryota > Metazoa > Chordata > Mammalia > Rodentia > Hydrochaeridae > Hydrochoerus > Hydrochoerus hydrochaeris. The sequence goes on from PVLA01004802.1 coordinate 140,883, forward strand.
ATAGATAGATAGATAGATAGATAGATAGATAGATAGATAGCTATAGATAGATATGCACACTACATATGCACACACATGCACACACACACTACATATACACACATGTGCACACACACACTACTGGTACTGATTGTTGCCATAGGTCTGTGACAAAAATGTGTGGAAAATACTCCTTTGCTACTAAAGATTTAAAGCAAAAAAAACTTCACCAAGCTTTACAGTAGTTAACCAATTCCCCATGTGCCATCTCTGCCTCCCTGCTACTCCCCACCCCTTTATCACGACAAGAATTTGGTACTGTGAGGCATTCAGGAAAGCAGAACAGGTCTTTCTTAGCTTCTGAAATTATCTCTGTACTTTATTACACAAGAGTTCTCCCCATAAAGGCTCAGGATCAGAATTTTTACTGATAAGGTAGAAAATGTGAATTCATACTGATTCCTCCAGATGATTTGATACAATAAAATTTAGAACCAAAGCTTCTGGCTGTACCTGGGGACTTTCCTTTGCTACTTTTCTCAAAGACTTGGGGCTGAATTAATCATCCTTCTCTCTCTTAGTCTCTTCTCTGTCCCCAGAGAAAGAAAGCAAAACCACACAAGGGTTGCTCTTGGGGCCCTTGGCAAATGGTTTATCTATCTGAATGCTCCATAGAACAAGAGACCATGGAGCCCCATTTGGCAGACAGAGAGCAAGATAAAAGTGATGAGAGAGGTAGGAGAAAGCTATGTGGCAGTGGGGGAAAGAACAGCATCTGGAAAGAGCCATAGATAGTTCTTCTGGAACACAATGGAAAGATGAACACATCTCTTAGCCTCATATTTATTTCCTTTCCATAGAAGGATAAGCCAAGGCAGACTTGAAGCATGAGTTTTACTAAAAATGTGAAAGATTAATATAGATAATATCTAGAAAACACTATTTATTCTGAATGACTGGGTTTTTAATAAGCTTTTGGGGAACTGTAATGAACTCAAATATTTGGAATCAAATATTTAGCAAAAATGTTTAAATGTAAAAATTAATTTTACATTTTATAATTACTGGATTGCCTCAGTAATAGACACATCTAAAACTTCCACCATCTGTGAAATGGAAAATAATATTTTTACGTAAGAGGAAAAAGAGGAAGCACATTAAATTTTGCTTCAGAACTTCGTTTTACTAGCTAGCCATGGGGCATTATCCAAGCAGTCACCGACAAAGGAATATGTGAGATGGAATTCACTGATACTCAGCAGGAACTCTAAATATGGTTACAGATAATCTGTGCATTTCAGAACGGTCCCTAAGGCAAACAGAAGATGGAATCTGTCCTAGGCAGAAGTGAATTGGGGACAAAGGGGAAGAAGGACAAAGAGTAAAACAAGAGAAAGAGATACCCTGGATTCTTTGGTATTGCTAAAGTATAAGGTAGGTAATTGGTGAGATGGTCAGCTAAAAAAGTAAGACAGACCAATCTGAGGAGTTTTATACGCCACATTCAGAGATTTGGACATTGATAGGAAAAAAAGGAGCAATCAAATGACTTAAGTAACAAAATGAAGCCTCAGATTTATGTTTTTGTTGATCATTTGGGTTGCAGAATGGAGGATATCTAAATTCATTAGAAAAACGTTCAAAGCATAAGAATTATTATGGTCTATTTACTGTTTAACGAACTATGTAATTGTGTGTGCTCACACATGTGTGGGCATATGTAAAATCTATTAAGTTATATTACACTTGGTAGTTTGTTAACAACCAATAATAAAAGGAGACTATGGTGCAGGCAGGTATAATTATCATTATTTAACCAATAAGCAAATGAAGGTTTAAGAGATGAACGACTTGCCCAAGATCACATAAACAGTGATGGTCAGGTCTGTTATCAATATCTTCACTCCTGTTCTTCTATTTTCTATGATTGTATTTTAAGTATGCAGTCTCGTAATAAATCTTAAAGTTTATAGGATCAGGACACTGGTCAGGAAGCATTTTGGCTTATCCTGTGCTATGGTTAGAGTATTGTTTGTCTCCCAAAGGTTCATGTGCAAGAAACTCGGTCCTTGTATTAATCAGTTTTCCTGCTGGTGAGATATAGTACCTGACATAATTTAAAGCAGGAGAGATTTAATTTGGCTTGTAGCTTCAGGGAATTCAGTCCATGGTGGGCTGACTCCAAAACAGAAACATCATGGTGAACAAAACTATTTAGTTCATGGTGGCTAAAAGCAGAGTAGGGAAACAGTTTCAGAGAGGAAGCAGTGAGACAGTAAATACAGACTCCAAGGCCACACCTTCATCATCACCTAGACACACCCAGAAGTGCCCCAAGAGCAAATCAAGTTAACACACCACTTCAACAGCCCAATCCCCAGTATAGCAGTATTGAGAGTAGTGGAAACTATCAGAGACATAACTTTGTGGGAGGTTATTAGGTGTTGGAGACATCAGCCTGATGGATTAATGTGTTTCTAAAGAGTCTGGGCCAGTTTCTTCAAGACTGGATTATGTCTGGCAAGAGCAAGTTAGGTCTCATGGAAATAGGGTCTCTCTCTCTCTCTCTCTCTCTCTCTCTCTCTCTCTCTCTCTCTCCACTCACTTCCTGTTTCTACTTCTTTGCCATAATATGGTGAAACATGATGTGGTCCTTCACCTCTGAATCAGCAGATACTGGTGCTACACTCCTACCTATTCCTGCTCCAGAACTGTGAGCCAAAATAAATTTGATTACTTTACAATGTACCCAACCTAGTATTTTGTTATACAAAGTAGATTAAGACATCTAGGAAATACAAAGTAGATTAAGACATCTAGGAAAGCACAAAAGGTTTCCTGAGCCTCCATGCCTTCATGCATTATACTCCTGTGTCTGCAACACATTTGCCTTTCAAATATTTTCCTGTATTCTCTCCTTTTCCACATCCCAAAGTCATCACTTCTTTCTGGAAGCCTCCCTAGATCTCCAGGGCTGGGAATGTGTTTTTCCTCAGTATTATAATAACAGACAACTGTCAAGTTGGTCTTGACACACTATGCTGTGCATGTCTGTTTAGGACTCTGTTTTCCCCAATAGACTCGAGTTTTTCATTACACTTCTTTTAGTCTTATATCCTTCATCTTGGCACAAGCCTTGACACATCTTAAGTAATCAAGAATTAAGTCTTAATTTGAATCTGTCAAATAGCATTTGGTGAAGGAGCTGTATGCGGCCTAACAAGGTCAGGAGTGAAATCCTTCCCCAGGGAAAGAATTCCTGCACCTTCTACCAATCCTCTCTCTCCCAAACTCTAACCTCCTGTACATGATTTACCACCAGAACAACTGTCTGAAATGCTTTTTCTTATCTCACAGAGTCACAGTAAAACCTAATTCACTTTAAGCAAATGATATTTGTTGTCCTTCTATTTTTTTCTCTAGCTATTTTTTCTATTTACTTAGCTAGTGACAGCAAGAAAAAGAAAAACAACTCTGATCTCTATTTAGCTATTTGATATACAACATGTTTAGATAGAGACAGCTATAAATTGCTAGCTACGCACTGTTTGAATATCTAGGACCTGTTTGTTCTATTTTGGATTCCATTATAGCAGAGAAAACAGAACAAACACACACTGCACATATAGACAGATTTAAAAGCTTAAATTTGTTTTTTCCAAGACAATGTTTGAGCTATCACTAGCATTAATCACTGAAAGAAATGTGTCTGACATGAATAAAACTGGAAATTAGCAGCAATCTTCAGAAATCATTAAAACCAGCACTAGCTGAGCCCTGGTTCTGACCTGATCAACAGGCTCTGCAAGCCTAAAACAAGTGCATGTTGCATTGTGTCTCAGTTTTGTCAATTGTAAAAGGAGAAAATAAGGCTAAATGAGACCTAGAATAATCCAATCTACTTATTTCTACTGGGAATTGCCCCCAAAATCTGTAGTTTACTTTTCCCTGGGTTATTCAGTTGAATCTCATGTTTAATGATCTCTGTTTAAGACACATATTCTTCCTAACTGAAAATGCTCTGTTTCTGATATTAATTATGGCAATCTTTGCCTTTTTTCCTTTATGAAGCAAAACATTCATATTTCACAGATAATCTAATTTTTTCTGTCCTCAATTACTTCCTAACCAAAGATGAACCTGCCACGTTTTGAAAAATATCATTTCAAAGTTGTAAATCAAATTGATTATTGCTCTAGGAAAAAAAAAGAATCATTTAAAATAATTGTCTCTGTTAGTGCATTTAAAATATTTGATTTTTAAAATAGGCTTGATCTGTAACATTTGATTAGCACACACATATGGAGAAACACATGAAATGTAGTCTAACTTCATAGAGTCCATGGAAATTTCCATTTCTGAATGATAGATTTTCCATATATTCTTCCAGAGCTGAATAGGTAGTAAGCAGCTGAAAAACTTTCCTTCAGGGCCAGACTTTAATTACTCAGAAATGTTCTTTGGCCTTCCATTATCATCATAATAAAGACCAAGCTCTCAGCCCTCCCTCCACCATCTGGTCTTAACCTACTTTCCAGATGTATCTTCCCCTAAAGCCTTTTCTACTAAATTGAAGTCAACCTTCTTTCCCATTTCATTTGCACATTCCCATCTTTATTCCCATGCCACTCTTTACCCCATTGTTTCCTGTCTTTAATTCTGCAGACATTTAAATGGCATAAGATATATCAGCACGGTCCAGTTTCTGGACTAACATAAAAATGTTCTCAACAAAGGATGGGTCTTAGTATATTCCTTAACCCATCTTTGTCCATTGTTCTGTGGATGCTTACTCTGTTGACTAAATCTAGTTTTGTTACATGTAATGGTCTAAAGCAAGAATGCCCCCCCCAAACTACTTTATGCCCTCAAAGATGACACTCTTGGAAGGTGATTGGGTCATGGGGACACTAATTAACTTCTATGTGTGCTGTTAGGAGATGGGGCTGGGTCAGAGTAGGCCAATCTCTGGCGGCATTGGAAGGGTGTGTCTCCCTCCCTGGATTTTCCTTTCCCTCTCTGCTTCCTGACAACCATGACAGGAGCAATTTTCATCTGCCAGACACTTCCCCCATGCTCTTTGCCCTTGATGTCTGCCAACTATGCACTGAATCCTCTAAAGACTGTAAGTCAAACTAGACTTCTCCTCCTGTAAGTTGTAGGTGTCACATATTTTGTTCAAATGAGGAGAACATGAGTAAAAAATTTCATTTATGATATAGAAGAGTAGCTACATACTTTACAGGTGCAATGCAAAATGAAAATCTGGGCTCTTTTTTAATTATTAATAATTTCAAAACTGTGACAGCAATGTACTACTATAAGCATGAGGCCCTTCCAAGCACAAAGCACTGTGTGACTGCACAAACTACATACCTATGAAGGTCACACTGAGTAATACACAAACTGTGCGAGCTTCTGTGACTGAAGATAGCTTATTATTGGGATGGGTGTGATTAGTAATTGAAAACAAACCCTATGTAATATAGTAAGTGCTGCAGAATGTGTGAGAACTGGGTTCTGGGGGAGCATAGTAATAGGGTAAAGATGGAGCGTGAGAGGGAGGCAAACTGCGTTAGAAAGGTGAAAATCCAGCCTCACTGATCAAACTAGAGCTGAAAGGGCAAGAAAAAGAACACAATAACAAAAGGGTAGCTCAAAAATGAAATAGCCCAGGGTGGGGTGGAGGGACAAAAACCTGAGATATGTCCAGATCATACTCATCCCTTAAGACCCAAACTTTTTGCTATATATCACAGTAAAAAATGTACACTTTGACCTAATGCACATCTTGAAAGAAAAATTTCAAAACCATGTGCAGTTTTTATCCTCTGTGTGCTAGAGTATATCTATAACCTATATCTGAAGGACCCCACTTTATGGGCTATTTCAAATGTCTCCTTCTAGGCAAGCTGTCTGAAACCCCTAAGATTTCAACTGCTTAGGCTTCTGCAGAGATATGTCTGAGTACTATAATTTTCAGTGTCTGTAACATGCGTGTATCTGCTGATAGACTATCTTGAAGACAATTTTTGATGCTTTGTACCTACTAGGGTCCAATAAATGCGTATGAAGAGACAGTGTAAGCAGTCCATTCTTTTTCTCTGTCTTCATATTGACCGTTCTCCTTAAGGCCACCAGAATATTGTCTTCTCCTCATTTCCCATCAATTTCAGTACCTTTTTCTTGCTCAAGGGTCAAATATGGGTGTTTGGGTTCAAGTTAATAAATACCACTCCTTATGCACTTGGTGAGTGACATCAAATCAATCTGATACTGTGTGTTCTTCTCCTTGTTTTTCTATTAAGCAAATGTCAAAATCTGACTAGAGAAGCCTAAGACTTGTTACTGGAAAAGTAATGTCTTTAAATAGACCCTGTTGATTAAAGAGAAATTGTTCTCACCAAAAATTTTCAGGTTTTTAAAATATTTTAATGATGTTGAAGAATTTGACTCTATTTTGTTTTATAATCACAAACTTTCAAGAAATTTTCTCATACATTATATTATAAACCCCTTAAACCCACCTGTAAATCAAGTATCATTATTACTGTATCAGCTCCCATTCTGTAAGTGCACCTAGACTTAACTGAGTCTGATTCAAAGGTCATTCTTCCTTTATGATGTTAACCAAATTAAAATAATGACAGAGTATACCTGTTGGTTCACATTTGGCTAACAAAGGTCTGAATGAGCAAGCAGCCTATAATTTGACTCTGAACATGAGTTGTACCTTTATCAAGAAATCTTAGGGAAAACAACAGCTCCTTACTTTCTGGGTCTTATGTGAGACTTTATTCCAGCCGTCCTTGTGAGCTTGTTATTGATTGCCTTGCCTGATATTTTGTCATGGGCACTGGGCCATTTCCAAACTTGTCCTGGATATGTCATGTCAAATTGCAAAGGTCAGCTGTTCCATTTCTGTCATCTATTTGCTGCTTTATAGTTTGTTTTATTTCCTCTTTAATGACAAAGGTAAGAAAATTCTTCCTTGTTTGGCCGGGAAACACAGAAAGGGTTTAACCAAACAAAGTTTTTTCAGGAATGTTTTCACCAGCACATGGCTTGCAACCACTTCTGGAGGAAAGTGGGCAACTTTCCACCACAGAGGCCAAGTCTGCGTGCCCCTGTGTCTGCAGAGGCAGAAATGTCTCTTCAGTATCCCACCTCACCTAGATCCTTGAGACAGAAATATCCTAGAGTAAACCTAATATAATAAAAGAAAATTATAAGCAGGCAAGAGAAGAGAGGCTGTTTTTAATCTAAACCAAGAGAATTTGTCAGAAGGCAGTATGGTAAAGTGAAGGAGCCTAAACTGGGAAGCCGGAAGCCTGGTTTCAGCAGGGATATTATGTGTAAATTTGTGATACGGAAAAGCAGCACCATCAGGAAGAATTATGACTTAGTTTGGGCTACACGCTGAATTGTAACTTGAGGAATCAACTGGTTCAACTCCCTCATTTTGGGAAGTTGAGACTCAAAGAAGGGAGCTGCTCAAAGGGACCCAGATGCCCATGCTTGGACTAGAATTTCAGCTCACACTTTCTGGTAATAGATGTGATTCATTTAATAATGCATATGCCTCTAGATATTGCTTACATGTAGCTCACAAGAAAAGGTCACATCTTTTTCCATTAAGCCAAGAACCGTGTTAAAACAAAGATTGCTCTCACTGAATTCAATGTAAAATATCCAAACAGATAATGAAGTCTCCAATTCTAAGTGAACTTGATATTACCAAAGCCAATCCCACACTCCCGGATGAAAATCTATCTACCTCCCGTAGATCAAGATTTATATGGCTCCATGCTTTTCATTGTCAACATGATTGGCTTGAAGGCTGCTTGGGGGTTAGTAAAGCATGTGTTAGGGTGTGCTGGGTGTTTCTTTGAAACACGACTTTGGGGTTTGTGGTGCTATTCTACTTCACAATCTCCATGAACTAAGCAGCTTTGCTCCATTATGGCCTTCCACCATGATGCCCTTGCCTTGGAGTCAGCTATCCATGAACTGAATTCCCCCAAAGCTGTGAACCAAATTAAACTTCTCCTTTAAATTGTGTCTGCTGGGTACTGTGTTCCAGCAATAGGTAGGCTAACATATATCTGGACTTAGTATCTCTTCCTAGGAGCCAGTGTCTTGTCTTAACAGATATCATTTCTAATACAGAAAACTCCACATAGATCCATGACTACTTCCAGTGATAGAATCCACAGAAAGAACAAGTCAACTTCTTTCTTCTGCAGGTACTGATTCTTTTATAGTTTAATTCAAGCTGATCTCTAATGAACCTTACATGGAGCCAAGTTAGCTTTACAAATGTGCGACCAATGTCCACTCACGGAAGAGCCCTTGATTTGGTTTAGTGGTCTGCTGTGGCCGTCTTAAAATTTTGATCATTTTATGAACAAGAGGCTCTATAGTTTCTTTTTGCATTGGACTTCACAAATTACTGGGTAGCCCTGCATGGAGTTGAACCTATCAGATACTGCAAAAATGCCATCCATAACCTTTGTCTTTACTCTGTTCTTCCACAGCTTCACTTTCTAAAAACAACTGATGTGTGAGGGTTATGCTTAGGATTTGGGAAGGGACAATTACACTCCCTTTTTCCCATGACTTAGGGGCCTTCACACAAAAGTTTCTGTAGTGGAAAATATTCAGAAAAGGCACCATGTATTCATCTTGGACTAAAAATGAATTATTAATGTTGTAAGTTCTAAATAATTCATCACATTCAGTGTAACTCATAGATTCTAATTCAGACAGAATGCAGGAGGGCCTGCTACCGGTCCTGTTTTCACATAAATCCCTTATTCATTTGAATGTCATTAAAGTCACATTTATAAGCACAATTTAATCAACAAATATTTGTGACAGGTATCTTTCTAAATTTCTGGAGATAAATTATTGGACAAAAGAGACCAAAACACAGATCAATATTTTTAAAAGAGACAAAAACACAAAATCAATATTTTTAAAAATAATAATTTTTGTCTGTATCAATATCAACTGTCTGACAAATAAATCAGGAAAATGACTCCACTCACAATTACTTCAAAAAAAGTAAATAAAACATCTAAGAATCAAGCTATCCAAGGAAGTGAAAGATTTCTAAGGGAAACATTGTAGAATACTGAACGAAGAAATTGAAGAAGACATTAGAAGATCAAAAGACCTCCCATACTTTTGAATCTGCAGAATTTGTGTTGTTAAAGTGGCCATAATATCAAAAGCATCTGCAGATTCAATGTAAACACATCAAAATCCCAATGACCTTCTTCATAAAACTAGAAAAAAAAATACTAAAGCATGTGGAAACACAAAAGGCCAGAATAGTCAAAGCAATCCTAAACAAGAAGGGTGTAGAAGCATCACAGTACGTGATTTTAAATTATCCCACAAAGCCATAGCAAGAGAAACAGCACAAAATTAAACACATAAACTAATATAGTAGAAGTGAAGACACAAAAACAAACTCATGCAACTACAGCCATCTGCTTCCAAACAATGGAGCCAAATATATATGTTGAAATAAAAACTACCTTTTAGTAAATGGTGCTGTGAAACTTGTATATCCATATATAGAGGACTGATACCAGATCCCTATCTCTCAATCTACAAAAATCAATTCAAAATGGATCAAAGACCTGGGTATAAGACCTGAAATGTTGAAACTCCTAGAGAAAAACAAATCAGAAACACTTGAAAGCATAGACCCAGGCAAAGACTTGCTGTATAGACTTAAATAGAACAGAAAATAATAACAAGAATCAACATATGGGACCACACCAAATTTCCCACAGCAGGGGAAAAATGAACAGAATAAAGAGACAGCCTACAGAATGGAAGAAAGTCTTTGCCAGTCACTCTTCTAACAGAGGATTAACATCTAAAATGTATTATAATATCTATGTTTTTATAAGTAGTATATTTATAAACATATATTATTATAGATGATCTATATCTATTTATTATAACCAGAAAGAAAAAAATCCAGAACTAATTTCCAGTGATGACACTTAAGCTCTTAAGAGGGTGCCATTGCCACTAAAATTTCAGAGACAATGACCAGAAACGTTAAAAGGAAAGGGTAACACTGTGAGAGGACACCACAGGTCTCAGGAAGATGGTGCATGGTCCTCTGGGAGAACCTGCTGCTAGAATTGTGCAGACTCAGAGCAACATCACATAGCAAGTGACAAAGACTTTTCACAGAAATTGATTTAGTGTGAAATAAAAGCTCCATCTATCTATCAGGAAGCCAGCCGTGTGGAAGGTGTTGCTTGCAAACATGGCAGATAGCCTGTGAGTCCTAGATCTAGAGAAAAAGTAAGAACGTTAAATTGGGGAAGAAGTTAGTAGAGGCAATGACTGAGACCAGACAGAACTGTACATTAAAACCTAAAATTGGTTAGTCTTCCCAACTTGTGAAAGTTGAAGTCAGTGATGGTGAAACTTTGAGAGCTTTGGGAGATACAGTCTGTTGCAGCACTGATCTACATAGAAATGTTAGTGCCTTTTGAAGCCCCAAAACACAGCAAAGTTTTTCATGTCATTTGAGTTTTTAATTGTTTTGGAAAGACACACACAATAATAATATCAACCTAGTAAGATGGTCGTGAAGCAAGTGCTTCTGAATTATTAGGGTTCTTTATTCTCTCCATGCACTTGCTGAGATAGATTGGCATACCCTCAGTGACCCAAACGACCATTTATTGTTGTGTCCTGAAGTAAAAGAGAGTGAGCGATGTCCCTCATGATCCTACATGAACTAAAAGCTAACAGCCACCTCCCCACCTTTCGCTAGGTCTGAAACAACCACCACGATAAATAAACCCAAAATAACTTTTGGCTTTGGCAGTCGCTTTGTCACTGTCCTCCGCTGTACTTCAGATGCTGATGCTTGTATTTGATCCTTCTGGACCTTGCTTTGCTTGGCATAGACACACAAAGAGCTGCCTCTCAAGATTTAACTCTGAGCATTCTGCTTAGGAATTTGCCAGAGTGTGTCCTTGATTTATCCCATCGATATAAATAGCTTTTCCTTTAGACAGAATTTTTAAGTCATATGCATTCTAAGGAGGTATAAAGAATGTTTGACCTGAGAGGACCAGAATTTAACTGCCTCTTATATAAGTCACCTTTTGATTCTTTTCAAGCATCTTTCTTCCTTCTGTGAGTGAATCATAGCTATTTCAAAGAGAATTTTGCCACTTTCCTGTAACGATTTTTGTTTAGCACCTGTGTTTGGTTGCTCTTGTTTTCTGCCAAATCTATATAGATTTCTTAGGCCAGGCATATACCTTATAAATTGTATGCTCTGCAGAAGTAAAAGAGACTCAATAACAAGACATCAGCCCTCCTTCCATCTGCCAGCTGTCTACCTTTGTGCAAATTACTTAATTTCATGGCCTCAATTTCTTATGGTGAAGTGGAGATGGAAGAAATCTCATAGGGTCTTTGGGATGATAGTAGAGAATCTGGTTAAAGAAACTGCCCATGCTCAGTATGTTGAATAAGAATTTTAATCTGAAAACTTGAGAATTCAGATGCAAATCTATTTTTCTATAATTCAATTTAAAATCTGCCTAGGTTTTCCTGGTCTACTGAGGGCCAGAAAATCATTTTATAGCCAGCACTATGCCCAACTTCCTCAGCTTTTGTCTGATTTCTAGGGAAAGATTGTACAGAACTAAGCAAAGAGTTTGGGAATAGATTAGTGGAATCAAGCAGAAGAGAAGAAAAGCACCAAGTGTAGTGGTTTTGTGCCTAATCAGTCATGTTTAGTGTCCTTTCAGGTCACATCAATGACCCTACTTGAAGTAGACGTGCTATGTCTCCCACGTTCACACAAGCGGTGGAAACCGATTAGTGCTACCCACAGCCCTATACGAAATTTATGTCTCTCTCTCTGACTTAATTTTCCAATACCACTTCATAATGAGAAATGGTGGCTTTTAGAACCATGCGGGAAATCCCGCTAGTTATTCTGCCTAACGTCTCTTACTCTGGAATCTTACGTTCCTAGTGTCCACCCAGGAATGAAGTCATGGATCTAGTCGGCAAGTGGAAAATCTTAGAAAGCAGTGCACCTGCTTACTTCTAGCTTCCTCTGAGACTTTCACCTCTTTCATCCCAGACCACTACCTTCTCTATTTCATTTAGATTTCACATAAATTACTCTTTCATCTTACTTTTTTAATTGACTCAGAATTTATGCTTTTGGCCTCTAACACCTTCACCTCTCCGGAAATTACTCACGAGTAATTTGAAACCAGTGCTCATTTCTTCATCTAAAATATTGTGATCCAAGAGCAATCATGAATATGACTTCATCTCACACAATGCAGGGTATAGAGAATTTGGTCATTATCAAATGGTAATGCTTTCACTTCTACATGAAGCATTACAGCAAGAAGTGTTCAAGACTGGAAGTGTTAACAGGAGAAGGAATGTATTTTTTACTTTCCCAAATACCTTGTCTATGTAGAAATTCAAAAAATAACTGAAGCTAAATGTCTAGCCCCTCACTGATCAAATTATAAGCTTTTCTAAAAGAACAGACCTTGGGAAAAGTTAACATACAGTGATACGTCAGTTAATGAACTTAATTCTTTCCATGATTCTCATGCAAACCAAACTGGACCAGAACCAAATCAAATCTCCCTATAAAGTCAGCAGTGAACCTAACAAGCATATTTTTTTAATAAAGCCAAGCAGAACCTGAATGTGATAGGCAGTCAGTCATCTCATTATTCATCTATGACTGGCAACTGGTGGGCTAGAAATTGTTGGTCCCAAGTTACAGCTCACGTTCTTGGGCATGGCTCATTCATATGCTGTATCATAACTCATATTCCCATATGGAGCACTAAATAGAAAACAATGAAGAATCATTTGGAAGCCATGGTAGGGTTTTGATGACTCATTTCTAATAACTTGCCCCTCTAGCACACAGCTGTGTTTGCAGCTGAAGATATGTCAGCACAGGAATTAAAACAAAATACAAAAGATAATTCTGTTTTGATTCATAAGGAGGAAAAGACTGAATATTTTGATGCAAACCCTTCTGGACAGAACTGTGATAGCCTTGGTGACTGGGGTAAAAGGTCTACATTAAACTGTTTCTTTCTCCCCATGAGCACCTTCCTGCTCTATCTCTGAAGCCCAGAGAGTGAGCTTCCTATCACAGTGTGAAACAGAGACACTCCGTAATACTACTCACACTGCTACAAGGACTGGAAGACTCATGGGGTGATTGTTCCCAATGCCTTTTAAGGAGGTTTTACTACTATCCCCATTTTACAGGACCAAGAGCCAAGGTGTAAAACTTGTAAGTTGTCCAAAACAGTATAGTTTGTAAGTGCTACATCAAAGATAGAAACATGGCAACTCTGGCTCAAGAGTACTTGAATTCATACCATTTCAATGGAGTGTGTTGTGCTATGATTTTTATCACTAAGTACCTAGACTGAGATAAAAATTGTGATTTAAAGTTCAATTTTTTTCTTTAGTTACCAAATAATAGTAGCAAAAAAGAATATAGTCCAAAATTTTCCCCTCCTTTATTATTCTACTTGGTTTTAGCCCTAATTGTTAATTTTTCCTCTCTCCCTTCATTCCCTTAAAGTTTTCTCTTTTTTAAGGAGATAAAAGTCATAAAAAAGAAAAATAAAATTCAAAAGACAAACAAATAACTACAAGAACAACAAAAACCAAAACAATAACAATATAGGCTTTCAAAACAAGGTGATAGGAATTTAATAATGGTTATTATACTGCATATTGTTATCTTCAAAAGAGTTGCTTAGATTACTCAGATACAGAAGTGCAAAATTGATCTAATCGTATGAGTATTAACTGTTCTTTTCCAAGAACTAATAGAATGAGTAGTATAATCATCTTAGCTATTTTATGTGTGTGTGTATATATATATATATATATACATATACATATACAAATTTATGTATTTTCCTTTTCCCTTCTTTCTTTTCTCCTTTCCTCATCCCAGTTATTTTCCCCTTTGAGCATCCTTAAAGTTTTCTTGCATTATGTTTTGACTGCCTTTCCTATGGCAGCTTCCCCAAACCTCTCAAATCCTCTCCTTCATCTCGGTCTCCTACACCACTTTTTAATTTAAATATGTTTTAATTGATGCATCAAAATATGAAAACTATATGTATTTATGAAGTACTTATGATTTTCAATACACATACACAATACGTATTGCTTAAAATCAGAATAAATGTGTATATCTCTAACATTTACCAGTTCCTTATGGAAAAATCGTTCAAATTCTTTTCTTTTATTTAGCTTTTGGAATTATGCAGTGCACAGATGGCATAAATGTTATGTGCAGTCACCCCACTCTGCCACAGCACACCAGAACTTCTTTCTCCTAACAGAAACTTAATACACATTGATCAGCATCTTCTTATCCCCTTTTCTCCCTTTATGTCCCTCAGTCTCTGCACCATTCTACTCTCACCTTCAAGTTCAGCATTTTGTGTTCCACATCGGAATAGGATCCACTGGCACTTTTTTCCTCCACCTGTTTTCTGTCACTTAACATAATCACCTCCAGTTCCACACATGGAGGAAGATTCCATTCATTTTTATTACCGAATAGTATTCTACTGTGTTTATGTACCATAATGTCTACCCACTCATCAGTTAATGGGCATTTCATTGTTTACATTTCTTAATCTTCATCAGTTGATGGGCATTTCAACTGTTTCCATTTTTTTTTTGAACCACCACACCAAATTCCATGATGACTGTACTAATTCACACTTCTACCAACAGGGTACAAGAGTTCTTTCTTCTCCACATCCCCCACCACTCATTATCTTTTATCTTTTTAATAATAGGCATTCACACTGGAGTGAGGTGATAGCTCAATATGATGTGTTCCACATTTCTCTGATGGTTGATGATCCTTAATATCTTTTCACAGACCTATTGGCCATTCTATGTCTTCTTTTGAAAAATGTCTATATAAACCTATGGTCTATTTTGTTAATAAGGCTATTTATGGATTTTGGCTACTGAGATTTTTAAGTTCCTTGTATATTCTGGATAGTAAACACTTGTCAGAAGTATCATTTGCAGTATTTTCTTCCATTCTATAGGTTGCTTCTTCACTCTTTTGATTGTCCATTTTGCTGGACAATGCTTTTGGGATTGATATAATCTCACTTGTCTATCTTTTGATTTGTTTCTAGTGCTTCTGGGGTCTTGTCCAAAAGCATCTTACTCATCCAGACATCCTGAAGCATTCCTCTTATCTTCATCTAATAGGTTTGTAGTTTTAGCTCTCACATTAAAGTTGTTAATCTATTTTGAGTTTACTTCTGTTACTTGTAAGACATCTGATGTAGCATTGTTTAGGTGGGAGAGAGGTAGCACAGAGGTCCCATACCCTCTTCAATCGTGCTTCTTTCCTATCACTTTGATGTGTGCACTAATCTGGAGGTTCTCTGAACCTCATTATTTTAGGGGGTTTTGTAGAGATTTTATTCCAAAGGCATGACTAAATCATTGGCCATTGGTGATCAACTCAATCTATATTTCCTTTCCTCTTCCAGGAGGTTGGAGTATCAGACTGAAGGTTTCAACCTTGTAATTAAGACTAGTCTTTCTGGTGAGCAGTCCCCTCCTGAGGATATCTAGAAGCCTGACAAGAAAAATCATTTCAGTAGAGCAAATTATACTCATGTCACCCATATCACTCAGGAAATTCCAATGGTCTTAGGACTCCATGCCAGTAAGTAGGGATGAAGACGAAGTATCTGTCTTAGGACAACACAAGGAAACTTTATAATGAAAGAAGATAACAATATATATGCATCTAACAACATAGCCCCAAAATATATGAAGCAAAACTGACACAATTAAAGGGGAAAATACATGATATAATAGAAATATGTGTGTCTCCATTTCAATAACAGAACAACCACAGAAAAGATCAGTTAAGGAACAGATGACTTGAACAAATGTATAAACCAGTAAAACCAAAAAGATCTTACAGAGAAGCAATTCCTTAAGGTTTTGACACCAGGGACCAATTTTATGAAAGACAATTATTCCATAGAAGGTGGGGAGGGAAGGTTGGTTTCAGAATTAGATTCTCATAAGGAGCACAGATCCTAGATGCCTTGCATGGCAATTTACTGTAGGTTCTGTGCCCCTATGAGAATCCGGGGCCCTCATGATTTGACAGGAAAGGGAGCTCAGTTGTTGATGTGAAAGATGGGGAGAAGCTATAAATATAGATAAAGATGAAGCTTCACCTGCTCACCCACCACTCAACTCCTGCTGTGTGGCCACCTGGGGACCCTGCTATGGAACATTCCTATCAGTAACAACAGAATATGCATTTTTATCAAGTGTACACAGAAATTTATCCAGGATAGATCATACATTAAGCCAAAAAGCAGATCTCAATAAATACAAAAGGATAAGTATAAAGCAAAGTATATCCTCTGACCATAAAAGAATAAAATAAATCAACAACAGAAAGAAATTTTGGAAGTTTGTGATATGTGAAAATTTACCAACACATTCCTGACTAACCAATAAATCAAAGAAAAAAAACACAAGGAAATTTCAAAAGCTATGTACATCATTTTCACATACATTTTTCAGAACTGAGGGACATGGTCATAACCTTGAAGCTTATAGAAAAACTATCTAAATGTTTCAGTTTACATTATGATGAGGAAACAAGGGGTTAGATGTTGAAAAACATGTTAACTGTGTATCTCTGCCATATAGCATTGTTATGGAGACCAAATATAACACATGAGTGAGACCTTTGCCATTCATGAGCCACTGTACAAATGTGAGTCATTATCATTGTTCAACTGGTCTGTTTGGCAGGTAAGCCAGCCATCTCCAAGGCTGACTCAACCTCTAACTGAACAAACAAACAAAAAAATAGTTTGTTGAATTGAATTCATCATTTACTGGCCAAGATTTCAAATGCAACACAAACACAGAATAGAGGTTCTCCCCAGAGCTGATTGAAAAATAGTTTCTTGCTTCCAGAAAGTTGCCCTGACACCCAAGTTCTCCAGTCACTGACTTGTTGGGAGCACATTTCCTCTACAGCAGCTACAGCTGCAGGTGCTGTCAAGCACTAGGGAATGTAAATAACCCTTAGATGATCTTTCTCTCAGCTTGGTCTTTATTGAACACGGCCATGATTCCTCTTTCTTTTAGAAGCCTTTTTATGTAATTCCTTTGTGTGAAAGAAAAACAGTAAACATAGAATTGAGTAAACAGAAGTCCTGAGCTTTGATTTATAAGTGCAGACAGAGACTAGAGAAATTGCAGAGTCTCCTCTGCAAAGCATGCCATTAAATTGAAGCAAACCAGCGATAAAACATCCTTTATCCAAATCTGGTATCCACACAGCTCATTGTGGGGTTAAGGAACTATCTGCATGGTAACATCAGAGTCCAAAACAACTTCTACATATTGGAGAAAAAAACAAAAAATATTCTAATGTGCTCCTGCCCAGCAATTTCCACTAAGATCTGCTTACAAAAATGTAGCATGTTGCATAATACCCTGGCATTTGGCCCAATACACTCACCACAGCTAAGAGAATTCTTTGGGGAGGGTCTGTGTTTTATTGTAAATTTCCTGTGAATTTTGTGTTTTTCCTCAAAATATTTCCTTATTGGTCTTTATTCTAAAACAGTATTTTAAATGATTTATCTTCAAATAAGATATCAAAGGAGAATCCCTATGTGTGATACGTGGTTACTGTGCACTCAACACTTCACTGTCCTAGAATTCTGGGGATGTATTACACTGGGGATTATTTTAGTATCCACTCCCCCCAGTACCCTTACCCTGTCCGGGAGCATCTTGTTCTTGCTGCCCACTCTGCCCTTTTTTTCCTCTGTCATGCCAATCATGTTGAAAAAGCTGGAATTTTTGACCAAAGAGGACCCTCCTAACAATGCCTTCTGTTTGCTGCTTGGGCACAGTTCATCTTCTTCATCTATTTTGTTTGCTGATTTGTCCTAAGTGTTTGGAGCAGTGTTGGGCACATTGAGCTCCTCTACTAATATGTGTGGGATGACTGATACCATCTAGGGATCTCATGCATCAGATCTTTTGTTCCAGCAAATAAATAGCACATCTGGAATCACAAAATACAATCTAAATGTGAACTATCATTTATTGATATTTTGTGCTAGGCATCATAAATACATTCAGTCCATCTTTTTCAGAATTGGAAAATGGGCTCAGGAGTATAAGTAGCCTGCTCTTGGTCCCATAGTTAGTAAAAGTCTTATCTGAAATGATCGATTTTTCCCCTACAGCTCATTGGCTCCCACTTTCAGAATGTACCCATTTTAAGCAGATGATGCCAAGAGACCCTTTGCTCCTATGAGAGCTGCCAAGGCTACTTCATAGCTTGATCCAAAGTGCTTTTGGAGTTTGGATATATAACTCCTTGGCAGGACTACCTGAGACTCACTCATGCCCCATCAGTCTCTTTAATATTTCTCTGTGCTTTCTAGAGACATAGCCACTGACCACATGTGGCCAGTGAGCATCTGGACTGTGCTTGGTCCTCACTAAGATTTAGTCTCAGTATCAAACAGTCATAGTCACAAAATACCCAATACTCACAATTTTAAGGAAGAATTTTCAGTCCATAGTTGACTGGCTCCAAGACAGAAAGGCATGGTAGAAGTGTCTGGCAGAGAAAAGTCCTTATGCCGTGGTGGCCAGGAAAAAAAGGTAGAAGGGAGAATCCCAAGAAGAAGGTACACACTTCCAGGTCATGCTCTCAGGGACTGCCTTTTCTGATCAGGCCCTGTCTCCTATCATCACATTTAGCTGTAGCACCCGGTGGTCCAATCACCTCCCAAAAACCACATCTCTAAGCACATGAGAATTTTGAGGTCATTCTTGATTCACACTATATAATACAAACACTCCCTAGATTTCAAAGACTTATTATGAGGCCAGTAATGTAAAATATCCCAATAATACTTATATTAATTACACTTGGAAATTAAAATATAGTGTTAAAATTCATTTTATTGGTTCTTTTTTATAATGTTACTGAAACATATAGTTAGATGTGAGGTTTGCATTTATATGAAGAAGATTTGATTGTTTGCTACAGTAAAAGACTCTTTGCCATTAATTTCCCTCGTGTTTATCTTTCACAGTCATTTTGATTTTAGAGAAGAGCTGGAAGGTGCACTGTGCCAGATCTGGTGAATGGGTAGACAGACACAGGGCAATGTTTTTACAAGCCTGCCCTTACATTGGATGATATTGGGCATTCACTGTACTTTGATCACACCTCAGAAAGACACTCACTTAAGATGATTTCAGGAACTGCTTCAAAAACTGTTGGGGCACTCCATTCCACCAGGAACATCACAGAAGCCTGCCACAGGCCTAAAACTGCCCTGGAATGCTTCTGCTGGGCCTGCCCTTCCAGTGGGAACATCTGAAGACATCAGCAGGCTCCAGTCAGTGTGAAAAAACTTGGAACTTTGCTCCCAGGTGGTGAACCTTGGACTACAGTGGATTAACTCTGTCAGTGTGGTGAGCATGCTTCTAAAATAGAGGTGTACAGTGGGTAAATAGGGCCAGTAGTAAAGCCCCCTCCAAGTAACTTTAAGACCTTGGCGAGTCTGAAAAGAGTATGGGTGACCCCCTCCTGCACACAGAAAACATCAGGCAGAGTGAAAATGGCAAAGTGAAAAAGCAAAATGCAGTCTCAAACATCTAGTCCACCAGAAGCAAATACAGGAGACATTGAAATAGAGGACCCCAAAAGTAACACACCGAGAATCTCTGAAAAGATAGCCAGTGAAATAAAAAAACAACTCCATGAGTCTATAGAAGAAATCAAACTAGAAGTACTCTCCCATGTAAAGATAGAAATAACAACCTTAGTAAAGGAGTTGTTGAATGCAGCTAAAGAAGAAATAGAAAAAAAAGTACATGAGCATGGGAAACTGTTTGAAACCTTGAATGAACAATATAGAAAACAAGCAGAATTCATGAAACAAACTTAAAGAGACATCCAAGAAATAAAAAATTCTATTGAAATGGTGCAAAATCGCCTAAATGAAGCTGAGGATAGGATTTCAGACCATGAGTACAGGATTGCAATTAGTGATCGGGAAAGGATAGAACTTTAAAAATAACAAAGCAGCATGAAATGACAATCCAGAAGCTTCATGATGATGCCAAGAGCAACAATATAAAATTAATGGGCATTAGTGAAGATGCAGGAGGCCATGCAAATGACATATGTATTTAGAGAAGTAATAGCAGAAAATTTCCCAAACATGGGGAAAGAATCTGATATGCATATAAGTGAGGCATACAGAATGCCAAACAGTCACAATCAACATAAATCTACACCCAGACACATAACAATTAAGATCTCAGACATACAGCATAAAAACAGAATACTAAAAGCTGTTAGAGAAAAGACACAACTCACCTAACAAGGAAAATCCATTAGAATCACAGCAGACTTTTCAGCACAAACCCACAAGTCAAGAAGAGCTTGGAGTGACATACTTCAAGCCCTGAAAGAAAATAACTTTCAATCCAGACTGATGTACCCAGCAAAACTTTCATTCAAGTTTGATGCAGAAAAAGGATGCTTCCATGACAAAGAACAACTGAAGAAGTTCACGTCCACCAAACCAACCCTAGAAAGAGTACTGAAAGACATACTAGACAGAGATAAAAATGACCACAATCCCCAAAACAACAACAGAAAGAAACCATCAGGTAGGACAAGCAATTAAATAAGGGGAAAAGCAGAAAGAAACAATTGGAACATAACATGGCAAAGTCGAGTCAGTACATATCAGTGATGTCTATAAATGTAAATGGCCTCAATTCACCTATAAAAAGAAATAGATGGGCAGAATGGATCAAGAAACATGATCCCACAATATGCTGTATACAAGAAACACATCTGACCCAAAGGAAACTCATAGATTAAAAGTCAAAGGATGGAAAACAGTATTCCATGCAACAGGAACCCAGAAAAAAGCAGGGGTAACTATTCTATTTGAAGACAAGGTGACCTTCAAAACTAAATTGATTAAAAGAGATAAAGAAGGTCACTACATACTTGTTAGTGGAAAAATTGAAGAGGAAGAACTAGCAATTATAAATATATATGCACCAAATACAGGAGCACCCAACTATATAAGACAGATACTAATGGACATCAAAAACCAAATACACAAGAACACAATTATAACAGGGGATCTTAACAGCCCATTGTCAAAAAGAGATTGATCAACTAGACAAAAAGTCAGCAAAGAAATAACAGAACTAAATCACACCTGTGAGCAATTGGACTTAGTAGATGTTTACAGAGTGTTCCACCCAACCACATCAGAATACACATTCTTCTCATCTGCACATTGGACATTCTCCAAAACAGACCATATATTATCCCATAAAACATTCTTAAGTAAATGCAAAGGTATTGAAATCATACCATGCATAATATCTGACCATAGCACAGTCAAATTGGAAATTAATGGCAAAAAATTGCAAAACCTGCATAAATACATGGAAATTAACTAACAACCTTTTGAACAAACAGTGGGCTACAGATGAAATTAAAGAACAAATAAAGCAATACCTACAATTCAATGAAAATACAGAAACAACATACTGCAATCTGTGGGATGCAATGAAAATGGTCTTAAGAGGGAAATATAGAGCAATAAATTGTCCCATCAAGAAAACAGAACGAGCACAAATAAACAACCTAATGCTCCATCTCAAGTTTCTACAAAAAAGAAGAGCAAGCTAAACCCAAATCTCATAGAAGAGAGGAAATTATAAAGATTAGAGCAGAAATCAATACAATTGAAACTAAAAAAAAAAATACAAAGAATTAATGAATCAAAAAGCTGGCTTTTTGAGAGAAGAAACAAAATTAACAAACTCCTAGCTAGCCTTATCAAGAAGAAAGAAAGAAAAAACACAAATTCATGCAATAAGAACTAAAAAGGGGGAAATTACTACAGATCCAATCGAAAGTCAAAAGATCATGAATACCTACTTTGAAAATCTCTACTCACATAGAGTGGAAAACACAGAGGAATTGGACAGATTTCTAGAAACATATGAACTACCAAAGCTCAACCAAGACGACACAGAAATTTTGAACAACACAATATCAGCTATTGGAATTGAAAATGTAATTAAAAACTTACCAACAAAAAAAAGCCCAGGTCCTGATGGATTTACAGCTGAATTCTACAAGAAATTTAGAGAAGATTTGATGCCAATACTCCTTAAACTCTTCAATGAAAGTGAGAAGAAAGCAGTCCCCCCTAAATCATTCCTGGAGACAAGTACTACTCCGATACCAAAACCAGAGAAAAAGCCAACCAAAAAGGAGAACTATAGACCAATCTCATTAATAAACATTGATGCAGAGATTCTCAATAAAATACTGGCAAATATAATGCAGTAAATCATCAAGAAGATTGTACATCATGACCAAGTGGGGTTCATTCCAAGAATGCAGGGATGGTTCAACATACACAAATCAATAAATGTAATACACCACATCAACAGAGCCAAAAACAAAAACCACTTGGTCATCTCAATAGATGCAGAAAAAGCTTTTGATAAAGTCCAACATGATAAAAACCCTTCAGAAACTCAGAATACACAATGTTTACCTCAAGCTTATACAGGTCATCTATGACAAACCAACAGCCAACATTATACTAAATGGACAAAACTGAAAGCTTTCACTTCAAAATCAGGAACAAGACAAGGATGTCAACTCTCACCACTCATTTTCAATATAGTTCTAGAAACACTAGAAAGGGCAATCAGACAAGAGAGAAATAAAAAAGAATAAAGACAGGAAAGAAGAAGTTAAATTATCACTATTTGCAGATGACATGATACTCTATATAGAAAGACCCAAAAATCTCAATTAAAAGACTACTAGAGGTAATAAACAAGTTTAGCAGTGTAGCTGGATACAAAGTCAATACTCAAAAATCAATAGTATTCCTGTACGCAAAAAACTCACTGAGAGAGAAATTATGGAACTATTGCCCTTTACAATAACATCTAAAAAAATGAAATACTTAGGAATCAACCTAACTAAAAATGTAAAAGACCTATATGCTTTAAATTATACTATACTCAAAAAGGAGATTGAAGAGAATATTAGAAAATGAAAAGACATTCCTTGCTCTTGGTTAGGAAGAACCAACACTATGAAAATGGCCATACTCCCAAAACTGTTGTACAGATTTTACACAGTCCTAATCAAAAGACCATTGACATACTTCATAGATCTAGAGAAAACACTACTAAAATTCATTTAGAAGCAGAAGAAACCTAGAATAGCAAAGGCAATTCTGGGCAACAAAGGCAAGGCAGGGGGCATCTCAATTCCCGACTTGAAATAGTACTATAAAGCCATAGTAATAAATTCAGCTTGGCATTGGCAAAGAAATAGACCTGAGGATCTGTGAAACAGATCAGAAGATGAAAGCACAATTACAAAGGCACTCAGCCACCTGATATTTGACAAAGGGGCTAAATATGTCCACTGAAAGGATAGCCTCTTTAATAAATGGTGTTGGAAAAATTGGTTCTCAACATGCCGAAGACTGAAACTAAATCCATGCCTATCACCATGCACAAAACTAAAGTCTGAATGGATCAAAGACCTCAATATTAAAACAGAAACACTAAATCTACTGGAAGACAAGGTAGGTAGAAGTCTCAGAGACATAGGGGTAGGCAGAGAATTCATGAACACAACACAAACTGCATGGGAAACGCTTAAAGAATCAACAATTGGGATCTCATATTATTGAAAAGTTTCTGCACTTCAAAATAAATCACCAACAGAGTGAAAAGAAAACCCACAGAGTGGGAAAGAATTTTAGCCAGCAATGCCTCAGACAAAGAACTTATATCCAGA